>CAVMKG010000134.1:5000-12500 GCA_963682025.1 Cordilura impudica | reverse complement strand
TTATTGTTTTGTAATTCAACCCTTTAACCAAGGTTAGTGTACTTTGTGGTATGTGTTGAATGAAAAGAAAAGATATGCAAAAAAAAATAAATAAATGTAAACAAATAATTACAAATAAATATGTGCATGTGCATATAGTAAACAAAAATAAACAAAAAAAAATATAAACAAATAAAGATGAATAAATGAAATAAATAAAGATAAATGAAGATGTGTGTAACATCATCACACCCCTACCCTTAAGATGAAATTTATGGGTTTTAGAAAATTCATGAATTTCATTACTTAAAATAAAAATATTATTTTTGTTTCTCTTAAACTTAGTGGTTATTCTAATTTTGTTTTTGTGATATAATATTATATAAAAAAAATGTAATAAGTAATTTCTATATCTATTTATTAACAATATAAATAAGTAAGTTTACTATGTGCTCTTATGTGTAGTAATTAACAATCTATACAATTTTACATTTTCATTTACGTTTATATAATTTTAAAGTATTATTATGATATGATTTCATATTTCCTTTTACATCTAAAATTGAATTTTCATTTTCAGTATTTATAATTTCATATGGACCATGAGTAGGACAAGTATTTTTTCTCCTACTTTCATATTTTACTAATACTAAATCTCCTTTTTTAAAGTTGCTAACATTAGTGTAATTATCATATTGTATTTTTCTTTTCTCTTTTGCTATTTTAATTAATTTTTTAGCTCTATCTAATGCCGATGCTATTCTAG
This sequence comes from Cordilura impudica, assembly GCA_963682025.1. NCBI lineage: Eukaryota > Metazoa > Arthropoda > Insecta > Diptera > Scathophagidae > Cordilura > Cordilura impudica. The sequence goes on along the minus strand of CAVMKG010000134.1, from coordinate 11,755 downwards.
CTTTGAACTCGTTTGCATAATTTTCTAGATTATAGACTGGCTTGTTATCTGTAATTTTGTCTGTGGGTAGTCTCGCTAATTTACCAAATACTAACTCAAAAGGTGTGTACCCTGTATCTACATTTGGAGTTGTGTTATATGCAAATGTGTAATATTGAATCCAACAATCCCATTCCTCATTTTCCGTAAAGTTCAATAAGTATTCGTTTAGGACTCTGTGATTTCTTTCTAAGGAACCTAATGTTTGGTGATGATAGGGAGTTGAAAATTTCTGTTCTATTTTTAACATGTCGCATATTTCTTTCAGTAATTGGTTAGCAAATTCCGTACCTCTGTCAGATTTCAAGATTTTAAAAGTGCCATATTTAAGTATGCATTGTTCCACTAAAACCTGAGCTATGTTCCTAGCTTCCTTTGTCTCCATAGGATATGCTATGACATATTTGCTTAAATCGCATTGTAGCGTGAGAATATACCTATAATTATTCGATAACCTAAGTGGACCTATCGTATCGATAGAAATTGTTTCAAAAGTATTTTCTGGCGTGTCAGTAATCCGCATTTTTTATTTTATCTTCCTAATTTGCTTGTTTTTTAAGCATGAATCACAATTATTAATGTATCTCTTAACCATCTTGTTCATGTTCTTCCAAATGTATCTTTGTTTTAATCTTAATATGGTTCTTCTGATTCCTTGATGTCCTCCTATCGGACTATCATGATATTCTTTAATTAAATTTAATTGCATGTCTTTATCTACTATTCTCTGCAAAGGCTTATATAAAATAATATTCAAATAAAGATTCTTTAATCTTTTCAACATTTTATTATAAATAGACGTGTAGGTTTCTTTAAACCTTTTCATTGACACGTGTTCAAATATTTCATTATCTACTGATAATGCGAGATCTCGTATCCGATTTTTATTCATGTAAGTAATTAATTTCTCCATAATCATGTCTAGACATGTAGGATTATCGTTAAAACCTATGATAAAATCATCTTGAACTTTATTAATTTGACCGAATTCTAACTTCATAGAAAACATCATTTTGTGCACATTGTTGACATCTGAAATGGACGTACATTCCCATATATGAATATCTTTGGTACTGTCTCTATTTTCAGGAATTAAATTTTGCCTTGCTTGCATACTTCTTGTGATGGGTAGTAATTTCTTGCTAACTGCCTCTTCATCACATGTGGGAATCATTGTTTTTAATATATCAGAATTAATTTGAATTCTCGATAAGGCATCTGCATTAGTGTTCATGCAGCCCTTTTTGTAAACTATATCAAAATCGTAATCACATAAATCCAATCTAATTCTCGTCAGTTTAGAAGATGGGTTTTTATGTGAAAATAGCGAAACGAGTGGTCTATGATCTGTTACTACTGTAAATTTTCTACCGTACAGGTATGGTCTGAAAAAATTTATGGACCAGTGAATAGCTAGTAGTTCTTTTTCTATTACGGATTTGTTTAAGTCGTGTTTTTGAAGAGATTTACTTGCGTATGATATTGGTAAATCGTTACCATTGTTATCTTGCGAAAGTACAGCTCCTAATGCATAGTTTGATGCATCAGTGGTAAGCACAAATGTTTTTGAAAAATCTGGATATTGCAAAACAGGTGGGTTAATTAACTTCAATTTCAGTGTTTCAAATGATTTTTGGCATTCGTCAGACCAGACAAATATTTGACCTTTCTTTAACAGATTATTCAAACATTTAGTTAAATCTGCAAAATGAGGTATAAATCTTCTATAGTAATTACAAAATGCCACGAATCGTCGAACTTCATCCGCATCTTTTGGTACGGGATAATTTTCAATTGCCTTATGTTTTGCAGGATCGGTTTTTATGCCGTCTTTGGTTATTAAGTGACCTAAATAAACGACTTCAGATTTTAAAAATACACATTTACTTGCGTTTAGTTTAAGATTATATTTTCTTAACCTTTCAAAAACATTAATTAGGTTTTCATTATGATGTTTTAAACTACATCCAAAAATAATGATGTCATCTACGTAAAGAAAAGCTTTGCTATCTAAACCTGAGAGTGCGATAGTTAACATTCGCTGGAAACTATTCGATGAAATTTTTAATCCAAAAGGTAATCTCTACTCGTGTTGTTGTTTCGTTGGTTATAATTGGAATTATTGCTTCCCTGATTGTTCCTTCTATTTGGATTATTTCTGTTAGGATTGTTGTAGGTATTGTTCCTGTTTCTACTAAAAAACATAACTTGGTTTTCTACTTGACCTTCTATATTTAATGCTAAAGTTACTGCTTCATTTAGTGTTTTTGGTTGTGCAGCAAATATTGTACTTATATATTTTTCATTCAAACCTTGTTTGAATATATTAAGAGAATATAGTTCATTTATTTTTTTCACGTTGTGTATTTCTGTTTCATTTTCTAACTTTAACTCTTGTATTTGCACTTCGTTTAGTTCGTCAATTAGTTTCAAAATTTTATCACTATAGGTACTTATTGAGTCATTTCGTTGTTGAAATCTAGAAAGTAGATTTTGTATTTTACTCACTGTTCGATTATTCTTATACCTATTTGTGAGCCATGTTTTTAGGGAATTAAAATCTGTTAATGGGTCGGAACCAATTGCCGTTCTAACCGTTGAGCTACATTTTACGTTTATTACGAAATTTATTAAGACTGGTTTAGATGTATCATTCAAGGTGTCGTATATTAATTTTATTATTGTCAGAAGTGGTTTAAGTTCTTGAAAATTACCTTTGAATTCAGGGATTATCTTGAATGCCGTTTCTAGATTAAAAGACGCCATGTTCGTATTGTTTTCTATTTCTGGTTCTAATTCTGTTATATGTGCTTCTATTTTTTCTTCTCCCTCTGGTTGGGGTTCTTCTGTTTCCATTGGTCTTAATAGTTTTGTTATTTCCTTCTCTAGTTTTACTAATGTTTTCAAAATGTTTTCCCTTTCTTCTAATTTAGTTTCACTTATTATTTCCTGACTAATTTCCTTGACTACTTGTAATTTAGCTTTAATTGTTTTTTGTGTATATCTCCTATTTGGCTGTTTTTTTAAATTTCTTAAAAGTTCTTGTATAATATTAAATTTGTCCATTTAAGGTAAAATAAAATTTGTTTTATTTAACTAAAGTATCTAATTTTTAAACATTTGCGGCGCAAATCCTAGATGCCGTTTTAATAGCATATTTCTTATAGTGCTGTTGCACTTTGTATAAAATAATTGCAAAAAAAATACAAATTATTACTAATATTATATGTAAGGTGTGGTCATCTTCTTCGATTGCTGGAGTCGGTGTATGTATTGTCACGAATTTCTTGATGATTTGTGTTGTTTGTTTTCCGTTGTCTATTACGTTGTTTGCTTCATACCCTGCCAGCATGAGCATTATTGATGTTCCTAGCTTTTTCCAGAAACTCATCCTAGTCTAATAACCGTAATTGTTGATAAAATTTATGTTTCTGCTCCCCTTGGCTGATTGCGATAAGTCTTCTCAGCTCTTTTCGCTGTTTGTTTGCCTTGGTTTTCTTGCCGCCCCTTGATCTTTTCTTTATTGGATTAATTGATTGATGATGTAGACAGTATTGGTTTTCGCACAATTTATCTTTGCAGGCATCTATATAGTGGTGTAGGTGTTTACAGGATCGGTGTTTGCAGGATCGGTGTTTGCAGGATCGCCATATAGTGTAAAAGGCAGGATCGCCATATAGTGTAGGTGGGACGCCAGCTAGGATCACCAAATAATATAAAAATCGCTGGACCGTTATATAATGTATGCCTTGTAGCAATCTACGTACATAGTGGCATTTAAATTTAATATAGTGTATGTATGGGGGCAGGATCGCCATATAGTGTAAGAGGGGGCAGGATCGCCATATAGTGTTAGCTTGGCAGGATCGCCATATAGTGTAAGAGGGGTGTACAAAAGGACACTAAGATTGGGTGAGAACCGGACCAATCTCAGGAGGAATTTTGTCAAGTGCTTTCCTCAAAGCAGTTCCCGCGTGCACGCTAGATGCACTTTTTTTATACAGCACGTAGGCAGATTATGCCAATGTTTGAACCCTTTGGCAGAATATGCCAGTAAAAAGAGAAAATCTCTGTTTGGTTTTAATTATAACCCTTTCAAATCAGAATTATAATTGATTATTTATTTGAAAATGCTGGTCTTTTATATCATTATAATTTAATATTTTTACTTAATTTAAATAATAGTCTTCTCTTTTCTTTACATTCGCATATTACAAATTCATTGATTTTTGAACGTTGGACTCAATAGCCAATCAGAAAACGTTCAATAATCAATTTAAATTTTTCCCCTCAATATTTGAGTGACATTCCTATTTGTCATGGGTTATTGACACAATTTGAATTTTCACAAATTTGTCATTCTGCATTCCAGTGATATTTAATTACACAATAATTTATTGTTTTGTAATTCAACCCTTTAACCAAGGTTAGTGTACTTTGTGGTATGTGTTGAATGAAAAGAAAAGATATGCAAAAAAAAATAAATAAATGTAAACAAATAATTACAAATAAATATGTGCATGTGCATATAGTAAACAAAAATAAACAAAAAAAAATATAAACAAATAAAGATGAATAAATGAAATAAATAAAGATAAATGAAGATGTGTGTAACATCATCACAATTATTATTATTATTATTATTATTATTATTATTATTATTATTATTATTATTATTATTATTATTATTATTATTATTATTATTATTATTATTATTATTATTATTATTATTATTATTATTATTATTATTATTATTATTATTATTATTATTATTATTATTATTATTATTATTATTATTATTATTATTATTATTATTATTATTATTATTATTATTATTATTATTATTATTATTATTATTATTATTATTATTATTATTATTATTATTATTATTATTATTATTATTATTATTATTATTATTATTATTATTATTATTATTATTATTATTATTATTATTATTATTATTATTATTATTATTATTATTATTATTATTATTATTATTATTATTATTATTATTATTATTATTATTATTATTATTATTATTATTATTATTATTATTATTATTATTATTATTATTATTATTATTATTATTATTATTATTATTATTATTATTATTATTATTATTATTATTATTATTATTATTATTATTATTATTATTATTATTATTATTATTATTATTATTATTATTATTATTATTATTATTATTATTATTATTATTATTATTATTATTATTATTATTATTATTATTATTATTATTATTATTATTATTATTATTATTATTATTATTATTATTATTATTATTATTATTATTATTATTATTATTATTATTATTATTATTATTATTATTATTATTATTATTATTATTATTATTATTATTATTATTATTATTATTATTATTATTATTATTATTATTATTATTATTATTATTATTATTATTATTATTATTATTATTATTATTATTATTATTATTATTATTATTATTATTATTATTATTATTATTATTATTATTATTATTATTATTATTATTATTATTATTATTATTATTATTATTATTATTATTATTATTATTATTATTATTATTATTATTATTATTATTATTATTATTATTATTATTATTATTATTATTATTATTATTATTATTATTATTATTATTATTATTATTATTATTATTATTATTATTATTATTATTATTATTATTATTATTATTATTATTATTATTATTATTATTATTATTATTATTATTATTATTATTATTATTATTATTATTATTATTATTATTATTATTATTATTATTATTATTATTATTATTATTATTATTATTATTATTATTATTATTATTATTATTATTATTATTATTATTATTATTATTATTATTATTATTATTATTATTATTATTATTATTATTATTATTATTATTATTATTATTATTATTATTATTATTATTATTATTATTATTATTATTATTATTATTATTATTATTATTATTATTATTATTATTATTATTATTATTATTATTATTATTATTATTATTATTATTATTATTATTATTATTATTATTATTATTATTATTATTATTATTATTATTATTATTATTATTATTATTATTATTATTATTATTATTATTATTATTATTATTATTATTATTATTATTATTATTATTATTATTATTATTATTATTATTATTATTATTATTATTATTATTATTATTATTATTATTATTATTATTATTATTATTATTATTATTATTATTATTATTATTATTATTATTATTATTATTATTATTATTATTATTATTATTATTATTATTATTATTATTATTATTATTATTATTATTATTATTATTATTATTATTATTATTATTATTATTATTATTATTATTATTATTATTATTATTATTATTATTATTATTATTATTATTATTATTATTATTATTATTATTATTATTATTATTATTATTATTATTATTATTATTATTATTATTATTATTATTATTATTATTATTATTATTATTATTATTATTATTATTATTATTATTATTATTATTATTATTATTATTATTATTATTATTATTATTATTATTATTATTATTATTATTATTATTATTATTATTATTATTATTATTATTATTATTATTATTATTATTATTATTATTATTATTATTATTATTATTATTATTATTATTATTATTATTATTATTATTATTATTATTATTATTATTA
>CAVMKG010000133.1:20000-25000 GCA_963682025.1 Cordilura impudica | reverse complement strand
TTTAATTTTTAATTTTTAATTTTTAATTTTTAATTTTTAATTTTTAATTTTTAATTTTTAATTTTTAATTTTTAATTTTTAATTTTTAATTTTTAATTTTTAATTTTTAATTTTTAATTTTTAATTTTTAATTTTTAATTTTTAATTTTTAATTTTTAATTTTTAATTTTTAATTTTTAATTTTTAATTTTTAATTTTTAATTTTTAATTTTTAATTTTTAATTTTTAATTTTTAATTTTTAATTTTTAATTTTTAATTTTTAATTTTTAATTTTTAATTTTTAATTTTTAATTTTTAATTTTTAATTTTTAATTTTTAATTTTTAATTTTTAATTTTTAATTTTTAATTTTTAATTTTTAATTTTTAATTTTTAATTTTTAATTTTTAATTTTTAATTATTAATTTTTAATTTTTAATTTTTAATTTTTAATTTTTAATTTTTAATTTTTAATTTTTAATTTTTAATTTTTAATTTTTAATTTTTAATTTTTAATTTTTAATTTTTAATTTTTAATTTTTAATTTTTAATTTTTAATTTTTAATTTTTAATTTTTAATTTTTAATTTTTAATTTTTAATTTTTAATTTTTAATTTTTTATTTTTTAATTTTTAATTTTTAATTTTTAATTTTTAATTTTTAATTTTTAATTTTTAATTTTTAATTTTTAATTTTTAATTTTTAATTTTTAATTTTTAATTTTTAATTTTTAATTTTTAATTTTTAATTTTTAATTTTTAATTTTTAATTTTTAATTTTTAATTTTTAATTTTTAATTTTTAATTTTTAATTTTTAATTTTTAATTTTTAATTTTTAATTTTTAATTTTTAATTTTTAATTTTTAATTTTTAATTTTTAATTTTTAATTTTTAATTTTTAATTTTTAATTTTTAATTTTTAATTTTTAATTTTTAATTTTTAATTTTTAATTTTTAATTTTTAATTTTTAATTTTTAATTTTTAATTTTTAATTTTTAATTTTTAATTTTTAATTTTTAATTTTTAATTTTTAATTTTTAATTTTTAATTTTTAATTTTTAATTTTTAATTTTTAATTTTTAATTTTTAATTTTTAATTTTTAATTTTTAATTTTTAATTTTTAATTTTTAATTTTTAATTTTTAATTTTTAATTTTTAATTTTTAATTTTTAATTTTTAATTTTAATTTTAATTTTTAATTTTTAATTTTTAATTTTTAATTTTTAATTTTTAATTTTTAATTTTTAATTTTTAATTTTTAATTTTTAATTTTTAATTTTTAATTTTTAATTTTTAATTTTTAATTTTTAATTTTTAATTTTTAATTTTTAATTTTTAATTTTTAATTTTTAATTTTTAATTTTTAATTTTTAATTTTTAATTTTTAATTTTTAATTTTTAATTTTTAATTTTTAATTTTTAATTTTTAATTTTTAATTTTTAATTTTTAATTTTTATTTTTAATTTTTAATTTTTAATTTTTAATTTTTAATTTTTAATTTTTAATTTTTAATTTTTATTTTTTAATTTTTAATTTTTAATTTTTAATTTTTAATTTTTAATTTTTAATTTTTAATTTTTAATTTTTAATTTTTAATTTTTAATTTTTAATTTTTAATTTTTAATTTTTAATTTTTAATTTTTAATTTTTAATTTTTAATTTTTAATTTTTAATTTTTAATTTTTAATTTTAATTTTTTTATTTTTAATTTTTAATTTGTAATTTTTAATTTTTAATTTTTAATTTTAATTTTTTAATTTTTAATTTTTAATTTTTAATTTTTAATTTTTAATTTTTAATTTTTAATTTTAATTTTTAATTTTTAATTTTTAATTTTTAATTTTTAATTTTTAATTTTTAATTTTTAATTTTTAATTTTTAATTTTTAATTTTTAATTTTTAATTTTTAATTTTTAATTTTTAATTTTTAATTTTTAATTTTTTAATTTTTAATTTTTAATTTTTAATTTTTAATTTTTAATTTTTAATTTTTAATTTTATTTTAATTTTTAATTTTTAATTTTTAATTTTTAATTTTTAATTTTTAATTTTAATTTTTAATTTTTAATTTTTAATTTTTAATTTTTAATTTTTAATTTTTTAATTTTTAATTTTTAATTTTTAATTTTTAATTTTTAATTTTTAATTTTTAATTTTTAATTTTTAATTTTTATTTTATTGTAATTTTTAATTTTTAATTTTTAATTTTTAATTTTTAATTTTTAATTTTTAATTTTTAATTTTAATTTTTAATTTTTAATTTTAATTTTTAATTTTTAATTTTTAATTTTAATTTTTAATTTTTAATTTTTAATTTTTAATTTTTAATTTTTAATTTTAATTTTTAATTTTTAATTTTTAATTTTTAATTTTTAATTTTTTAATTTTTAATTTTTAATTTTTAATTTTAATTTTAATTTTTAATTTTTAATTTTTAATTTTTAATTTTTAATTTTTAATTTTTAATTTTTAATTTTTAATTTTTAATTTTATTTTTAATTTTTAATTTTTAATTTTAATTTTTAATTTTAATTTTTAATTTTAATTTTTAATTTTTAATTTTTAATTTTTAATTTTAATTTTTAAATTTTTAATTTTTAATTTTTAATTTTTAATTTTAATTTTTAATTTTTATTTTTAATTTTTAATTTTTAATTTTTAATTTTTAATTTTTAATTTTTAATTTTTAATTTTTAATTTTAATTTTTAATTTTTAATTTTTAATTTTTAATTTTTAATTTTAATTTTTAATTTTTTAATTTTTAATTTTAATTTTTAATTTTTAATTTTTAATTTTTAATTTTTAATTTTTATTTTTAATTTTTAATTTTTAATTTTTAATTTTTAATTTTTAATTTTTAATTTTTAATTTTTATTTTTAATTTTTAATTTTTAATTTTTAATTTTTAATTTTTAATTTTTAATTTTTAATTTTTAATTTTTAATTTTTAATTTTTAATTTTTAATTTTTAATTTTTAATTTTTAATTTTTAATTTTTAATTTTTAATTTTTAATTTTTAATTTTTAATTTTTAATTTTTAATTTTTAATTTTTAATTTTTAATTTTTAATTTTTAATTTTTAATTTTTAATTTTTAATTTTAATTTTTAATTTTTAATTTTTAATTTTTAATTTTAATTTTTAATTTTTAATTTTTAATTTTTAATTTTTAATTTTTAATTTTTATTTAATTTTTAATTTTTAATTTTTAATTTTTAATTTTTAATTTTTAATTTTTAATTTTTAATTTTTAATTTTTAATTTTTAATTTTTAATTTTTAATTTTTAATTTTATTTAATTTTTAATTTTTAATTTTTAATTTTAATTTGAATTTTAATTTTTAATTTTTAATTTTTAATTTTTAATTTTTAATTTTTAATTTTTAATTTTTATTTTTAATTTTTAATTTTTAATTTTTAAATTTTTAATTTTTAATTTTTAATTTTTAATTTTTAATTTTTAATTTTTAATTTTTAATTTTTAATTTTTAATTTTAATTTTAATTTTTAATTTTTAATTTTTAATTTTTAATTTTTAATTTTAATTTTTAATTTTTAATTTTTAATTTTATTTTAATTTTAATTTTTAATTTTTAATTTTAATTTTTAATTTTTAATTTTTAATTTTTAATTTTTAATTTTTTAATTTTTAATTTTTAATTTTTAATTTTTAATTTTTAAATTTTTAATTTTTAATTTTTAATTTTTAATTTTAATTTTAATTTTTAATTTTTAATTTTTAATTTTTAATTTTTAATTTTTAATTTTTAATTTTTAATTTTTAATTTTTAATTTTTAATTTTAATTTTTAATTTTAATTTTTAATTTTTAATTTTTAATTTTTAATTTTTAATTTTTAATTTTAATTTTTAATTTTAATTTTTAATTTTTAATTTTTAATTTTTAATTTTTAATTTTTAATTTTTAATTTTAATTTTTAATTTTTAATTTTTAATTTTAATTTTTAATTTTTAATTTTTAATTTTTAATTTTTAATTTTTAATTTTTAATTTTTAATTTTTAATTTTAATTTTTAATTTTTAATTTTTAATTTTTAATTTTTAATTTTAATTTTTAATTTTTAATTTTTAATTTTTAATTTTAATTTTTAATTTTTAATTTTTAATTTTTAATTTTTAATTTTTAATTTTAATTTTAATTTTTAATTTTTAATTTTAATTTTTAATTTTTAATTTTTAATTTTAATTTTTAATTTTTAATTTTTAATTTTTAATTTTTAATTTTAAATTTTTAATTTTTAATTTTTAATTTTTAATTTTAATTTTTAATTTTTAATTTTTAATTTTTAATTTTTAATTTTTAATTTTTAATTTTTAATTTTTAATTTTTAATTTTTAATTTTAATTTTTAATTTTTAATTTTTAATTTTTAATTTTTAATTTTTAATTTTTAATTTTTAATTTTTAATTTTAATTTTTAATTTTAATTTTTAATTTTTAATTTTTAATTTTTAATTTTAATTTTTAATTTTTAATTTTTAATTTTTAATTTTTTAATTTTTAATTTTTAATTTTTAATTTTTAATTTTTAATTTTTAATTTTTAATTTTTAATTTTTAATTTTTAATTTTTAATTTTTAATTTTTAATTTTTAATTTTAATTTAATTTTTAATTTTTAATTTTTAATTTTTAATTTTAATTTTTAATTTTAATTTTTAATTTTTAATTTTTAATTTTTAATTTTTAATTTTTAATTTTTAATTTTTAATTTTTAATTTTTAATTTTTAATTTTTAATTTTTAATTTTAATTTTTAATTTTTAATTTTTAATTTTTAATTTTTAATTTTTAATTTTTAATTTTTAATTTTTAATTTTTAATTTTTAATTTTTAATTTTTAATTTTTAATTTTTTAATTTTTAATTTTTAATTTTTAATTTTTAATTTTTAATTTTTAATTTTTAATTTTTAATTTTTAATTTTTAATTTTTAATTTTTAATTTTTAATTTTAATTTTAATTTTTAATTTTTAATTTTAATTTTTAATTTTTAATTTT
>CAVMKG010000133.1:0-12500 GCA_963682025.1 Cordilura impudica | reverse complement strand
TGTTTCCATATTGTTCCTGTTGTTATTCTAAATGTTGCATTGTTGTCATAGCTGGACTTGTTGTTTTTGTGGTCGTTGTGGTAATAATATAGTAAAAACAAACCCTTTGTAAATTTTTTTGTGAACTCTGGTAGAAAATTTTAAAAGTTTCCATTGTTTTGGCATCACTAAAAAAATTTGTTAGATCATTTCTGTCATTGCCACGAGCCTGCATGCAAAATTTCAGATCGATTGGCTCACGGGAAAGGGGCTAAAAATCGATCCAAAATTTTGTCGACAAGCAGACACTACCAGTTAATATAAAGGCAGTAAGTAAAGGGAGTAAAAGTTCACCAATAATTTAAAAAACAAATTTTTATGTATTAATTTATTTAAAGAAAAAAATAATTAAATGAAATAGTAATAATAATAAAAAAAAATAATATACAATACAAAAAAAAAGAATATATAAATAAAATAAAATAAAGATAAATGCATTCATAGCATTATAATACATATAAAAGGTCAATGTTTTCTACCCGTAATCGTAACGAGTCAGTTGTTTTTTTTTTACATGAAAATCATTTAAAACAGTTACCGAACGTAACCGGAACGTCCCAATGCTTTTCATGTGAAAAAAAGGCTGACACGTTACGTAACAGTTACATGTCGCTAACTTGTTCTTTACACAGGCTACTGCTTTTGCAGCCAACTTCAAGTCTATTTATATAGTTTCGTAAGCATAACTGATAAAATTGTTTCTATTATTTTTTGCTGTAAGTAATAAATTATAAATATACTGAATTTGCAAACTAAAATGGATACATATATTGGAGGTGCTTTAATACAAAAGAGTTAACGAAACAAAATCAAAAAAAAAAACAACTCTACAACATCAACAATGGCAGTCATATGTTCTTCAAATAGAAAAAAAAAAACTGCAAGTGTGTTTTGTTGGCTACAAAACAAAAATAGTGTTGACAATATAACAAAATATGTAAAAGAAGTTAGTGCTATGAAATATTTTATTTTGTTTAAAAAAAAAATCGCAAAATGAAAGGCTATAATTCCATTAATAATCAAAAGGCGTTAAACTAATTTATTTATTTTTACGTTGTACTAATGCATTTTAAATAAGTAAAAGTAATTGTATATTTAAATAAAAAGCATTTGTATTATATGTTGCTGTCGTATTCAGAAAAATCAAGTAGCTGACTATACGACTACAAATGCTGCTGCCAGCAGTCGTCTATGTGTTTCATTCATGATGTTGCATTTTTTTGCGAGCAATACTTACATATATTCTAAATAAAGAAATAATAGTTCTTTTCATACTGCGAAATCTATACAAATATATGTACAAATACTATATGTCAAATTTCAAATTTGCAATAATTGATACATTTTTGAAAGAAAATTGTATAATATGAAATGTCTTTAATTTATTTCATAGAAAACAATTTTTTGAGGTGCGTGGATTTTCCATATTTACTGTTTTACTATTTTCTTAATGAGGTTAAATGAGTTAAAAAGAATTTAAAATATTTGAAAATATTAGGTGAGGATCCTCAAGATGTAATATACGATCGGTCTAAAACTTTTCACTTAGAGCCACAGTTAAATTCGAAACAACAAAAACCCATATATTTTGTGCATAAAGTTTAATATTAAATGTGCTTTTCTAAAATGCCTATATATTTTTTCTCATTCATTTCTGACCATCTTCAATGTAAATTTACCAACGTTTTTTTTATTGCAATATGTATATAAAACTTAAAAATTTAATATTTTTTATTGTGTATTAACTTATTATTCTGCGATTTTCATTACATCACAAAATGTTACAAATTGGCACTACTGTTTCAAAAACAGAAAACTTCTAAATCAGTTGAAAACAGTTGATCTGTAAAACTGTATGTGAAATTGTGTCAAATAAAATTACAAATATTAATAAATATAATAATACATATATATATATATTATTAATTTTGTTAAGAATTAGCACAAAATTGATTTTCCATTTTGCATTTCATTTATAAAGAATTCTGCCATATTTTGTTAAAGGGAAAATCCATTTTTGTTATATTAAAAAAAACAGACTTGCATTTAATTTTTCCGTGACTGCCTCAATAATTGCGTAGATGCCACCACAATATTTTTTCTAATTAAAACAGTTGATCTGTAAAACTGTGTGTGAAATTGTGTCAAATAAAATTACAAATATTAATAAATATAATAATACATATATATATTTTATTAATTTTGTTAAGAATTAGCACAAAATTGATTTTCCATTTTGCATTTCATTTATAAAGAATTCTGCCATATTTTGTTAAAGGGAAAATCCATTTTTGTTATATTAAAAAAAAACAGACTTGCATTTAATTTTTCCGTGACTGCCTCAATAATTGCGTAGATGCCACCACAATATTTTTTCTAATTAAATATTAACCAATATCTAACTAGAATTATGATTTATTCTGACTAAAAAGTTCCAATTAAAAGTTACTCATCCCAATTATGAATATTCTCAAGGAATTTCTTTCTCACGGAAAATACATTTCTCGAGAAAAAAATTCCTCCAATTATAAATTCCGCGTGAACAAAAAATGATTAACTGGCATCATCGAATTTCGAAGCCACTTGCTTTGCTTATTGACAATTTATTTTCTATTTTTTGTGTGTGTGCAAACGACCCTACAATAAATGTCCCACTAAACATTTTTGTTTGCTATCAAGTTGAGGTGCATTTGAGATCAAATACATTTTTCAAATCTCCAACGTTAATTCTCAAATGCCCTCAATAGTTCGAATATAGTCTTCTCAACTTAAAAGGCACATTTTTTATATGGCGATTTTCATAGTTATCAAATTGAGAAATTTGTGATTCTCAACTTGATAGCAAAGAAATATTTCCAATCGGTATCAAATGGAAGGTACGGAATTGCCATATTAAAAAATATTATACTAATTTTAGAAATGAAAACAATTACTTTTTTTAATGTTTCAATTTAATTTCATTATATATTTAACATTACTATGTACATATTTAACATTAAATGTACATATTATGTACATTTTTTAAAATCTAGAATTAAAAATAAATGAATTAATTAGTTGTACATTTTTTGAAAAATTTGACAAAAAGCAGAAATAATTAAAAATATATCAATGATTTATTTGTACTTTTTTGGCATTTTTTAATTTAATTTATTATTTATGACATATTTAAATAATATCTCAGACTTAACACAAATCGTATTCAAGTTGAAAAAATGTTTGGTCTCAAGTGGAGAAAAGTGTTGGATATCCAATTGAGAGTAAAAATGTTTCTCAAAGATTAGAAAAAATGTTAAGTCTCAACTTGATGTCAAGTTGAAAGCAAACAAGGAGAAAAATTGTTCAACCCAAGTTGAGAATTACATTTGACATCAATTTAAGAACTTAACTTTTCTCCAACATTGGCGAAATAATATTTCAATGCATACTGGGGAATGACCGAAACTAACACATAAACAGTTTTTTCCTATTTGAAAAACATATGACTCATTGTTGCTGTTGTAGAGTTGTTATACCCTCCACTCCAGTGTGCAGAGGGTATATATAAGTTTGTCATTCCGTTTGTAATAATTAGAAAAAAAATTTTGGACCCCATAAAATTTATATATTTGTGATCCTTATAACAACCGGAGTTGATATAGCGATGTCCGTCTGTCCGTCTGTCCGTCTGTGGAAATCACGATGACGGCATCAATCCGGCAGCTAGGGTACTCGTTGACATAAAAATGATTCACTAACATCCTGAGAAATTTGCTATTTAAAATCGTCCAAATCGGTCGATTAGGGCCCGAGATTTGAATGAAGAACTAAAAAAGTCTTGAAAAAAAAAATAATTTTCTATGTTGTTCTTGTCACGATCACGCCCTCAATAGTGCAGCTACAGTGATCATTTTTAGTGAGAATGATTCACCAAATTCATGGAAAGATTTCTACTTCAAAAATCATTAAAATCGGTGGAACAGGTCCAGGGAAATCTCTGAAAAATTAAAAAAAAATGAAAAACATGATATTTCTATATTGTTCTTGTTGTTATTCTAAATGTTGCATTGTTTTCATAGCTGGACTTGTTGTTTTTGTGGTCGTTATGGTAATAACATAACAAAAACAAACCCTTTGTACATTTTTTTATCAACTCTGGTAGAAAAATTTAAAAGTTTCCATTGTTTTGGCATCACTAAAAAAATATGTTAGATCATTTCTGTCATTGCCACAAGCCTGCCTGCAAAATTTCAGATCGATTGGGTCACGGGAAAGTGGTTAAAATCGATCCAAAATTTTTTCGACAAGCAGACACTACGAGTTAATATAAAGGGAGTAAAAATTCACCAACATCTAAAGCAAATAATGCTAAAATACCTAGTTGTTAATAAAAAAAACAATTGGGCAAT
Source organism: Cordilura impudica (assembly GCA_963682025.1). Classification (NCBI taxonomy): domain Eukaryota; kingdom Metazoa; phylum Arthropoda; class Insecta; order Diptera; family Scathophagidae; genus Cordilura; species Cordilura impudica. The sequence goes on along the minus strand of CAVMKG010000133.1, from coordinate 8,073 downwards.
TCACAATGGGTAATGTATCGTTGTATCTCTTGTATCGTGTATCACTTTACAATAGTGTAAAATTGTTGTTGGTAATTTTCACTGAAAAATCTGATACACGATCCAACTTCATTTGCTATGTTTAGTAAATGTTGTATATTGTATCATAACATATCAGTTCCAAGTGAATGCCAGTTTTTATGAAAAAGAAAAAACAAATACATAGAATATTATCAGCATAAATAATTATAAAATAAAATATGGCAAATAACGCAAATACATCGATAAGTTTATTTATATAAAAATTAATGTTTATATTTTTAGTATGTATTTTCTCTTTCAGTACCAACCAAAACATTTAACATTTTTTTTTCATTATAAATTAAAATGCAAGAGGTACGTAACTAAAACTCCAGGGTACATCTCACGACCAAAAAGCAAACACTGACAAGTGTTTTCTCTTATACAAAATAGCAGAAGCGACGAAGCGATCTTTCCTCGTTGGATCGAAAATTACTAAAGAAAGCGTTTTACAATATGAAAATACAACTGAGTGTTCACAACAAATGATTGTATTGTGTATTTCAATACAACATACAATATACAACACCTGTTGTGAATTGCCCAAATGTAAATTTAGCAAAAAAATTTATGTATTAATTTATTTAAAGAGAAAAACACAAAAATAACGTTTCATGTTGTATTTTTTGTGTGTAATATTTAAATATACATACATACACATATTAAATAATACAAATAATGTACATATATTATATATATGTATGTATGTATATTCATAGTAACTGCATGTTAGAAATAAATCGGTTATTTTATTTACATAAAATTCTGCAGTATTTTGTTGTGGGGAAAATACATTTCTTTTGTATAACAGAGTGTCACTTCATTTTGCTCAGCGTGACTATGCCACAGTAGATGCCGCCATAATTTTTGTTTGTTCTAATTAGCTTTGCAATAGTTATTTCTATTTTAACATGAATGTTAATATTTTCAACTAGATATCATACAGAACAATGTTAAGAGTATACACGGGTTGGTCTTTTATTTCATACGTTTTTTCATTATTCTTTTACAAATATGAACATAAGTTTGGCATATTACCCACCAATCTCACATCACACTGCAAGTTCGAAAAACTCAATACACTCACATTTTTTTTACTAATACACACATTTTCCGCAGTGGTCACACTAATGGCACCAAATTTTTCGTGCGAATAGTGGCAGACACTAACGATGAATAATGTTACCCTGTTATAAATTTAATGCAAATTTACTGGATTCTGTAAAATTGTAATTAAAGTTTTAACTTGTTAAATCTATTATAATGATTTATTTTTTGAAATGCGCATACAAAAACGCAAGTTTGTTAATTATAGAGCATAAATATTATTAACTATTATTAAAATAATACTAATAATAATAAATGTAAACATTTTCCCTCAAACATGTGCCTGTATAATAAACTTGGTAACTCTACTTAAAATAAAATAAGAGAGAGAAGTATACAAATGTTTTCAAGTTTACGCTTCGACAACATTTTAAAAATGAGATTGCAGTCAGATGTTTGAGCATAAAATTTAATGGCGATGGATTCGACTAATTCGAACAATTTTTCGTTGATAATACGTACACAACGATTTTACAATTTCAGTGTGATGTGAGATTGGGGGGTTAACTTTTTGTTGTCTTTACAAAATAGAGTTACCGAGTTCGTCAATGAGTTTTTTGCTTACAAAACAGTTCTACATAGTTATATAGAATTATTATTCTGCTTTACCTATAAAATATCTGATTGCGATTACATCTAATTTTTAAAAATTGTTTATAATTAATAAAGCATTATTATTCACATAAATACAAAATTTCACTTTTTAAATTTTCCATTCAAATTTAAGAAAATATCAATTATAATAAAAACTGAAAATAAAATTTCCAATTATAAATTAGAAAATATTAATTGAGTTTCAGAAAATCATATCAAAACGTCGGAAATAATAATTTTAAATTTAGAAATATCTTTACATTTAAAAATGTTTACATTTAAAAAAAATATTGCCATTCAGGAGATATTAATAACTTTTCAGTACCGCGATTCAGTAACTTCTTTTAACGATAGTCGAATTGTAAAAAAAAAGAAAATTGCAAAATTATCAGTAAAATTTTGAAACGATATTCGCTATTGTTAAAGTCAGCTGTTGTTGTTATCTAAACGACAACCATTTTTGTGTTGTTTATCCAATCGATAAAAACTTAAATTTTTAGGTTGAAATGTCGTCATACATAAATAAAAATCATGATATAGTGAAAATATTTTGCTTTAATTAAAAAACTTTTTTATATAAATAAAAAAATTAAATAGCATATTCAATTCATTATTTCATTTTCAAATAAATAAACAGAAATATTAGTAAAAAAAATAAAGATATTAAACATAAACATAAAATCATCCTGTCAAACACGAAGTAATTTGTTTTTTTCTATTCTTTGTGTTTTTCGCTTATTTTGACAGAGATGCCACTCCTTTACAATTTAAATAAATAGAAAAACAGATTTGTCGATATTAATTTAAATTCAATGAATTTAAGAAAACCTCAAATGATATTTAAGAATTGCTAACATAAAAATTGTTACATAAGTAAACGTAATTTTATGAGAATGTTATTTTTTATATATAAATTTTCACAATTTTTTTTGGATGAAAATTTGAAGTTTTTCAGAAAATATAGATAACATTAAATTATTTTATTTAAAATGTTTGGGACTTTTCGTTTTTTGCGTTTTTCATCCCTAATTTGATTATTTATTATTATAAATTTATTCTCTATGTTTTCAAAATATGGCAATATTTAAAAAAAAAGTTGAGAGAGCTTTTTTTTTTTGGTTATTATTTTGTTACTCCATCCGACCTAGATGGCCACAATGAAGAAATATTTGGCCAGTTAAAAGAAACTATACAGCCATCTCCAATTAGCACGATTTAATGCATATAGCCACTCTACACAACCATTACCTTTGCAATGGATGTTAGGGCGAGCTATTTAATTAGCAAAAACTAAATTAAACGAGAAGTTATGTCATATAACCGGAAACGCATGCATATAGGTATATAACCAAAATGCATGCCGATCAGCAACCACGATGACCAAAAAGCAAACACCGAAATAAATCCGAAATAATAGAAAAGAAGAAAACCAACCCAAAGAATTTGCTGAAATAATTTGGTATTAAGTTTAACAAATTGTTTACTTTTTCATTTACATTTATTATCAAGACTCAAACCGAGGTGGAGGGTATCAAAGATTCGGCACAGCCGAATTTAACACTCTTACTTGTTAATTTTTAATTTTTAATTTTTAATTTTTAATTTTTAATTTTTAATTTTTAATTTTTAATTTTTAATTTTTAATTTTTAATTTTTAATTTTGAATTTTTAATTTTTAATTTTTAATTTTTAATTTTTAATTTTTAATTTTTAATTTTTAATTTTTAATTTTTAATTTTTAATTTTTAATTTTTAATTTTTAATTTTTAATTTTTAATTTTTAATTTTTAATTTTTAATTTTTAATTTTTAATTTTTAATTTTTAATTTTTAATTTTTAATTTTTAATTTTTAATTTTTAATTTTTAATTTTTAATTTTTAATTTTTAATTTTTAATTTTTAATTTTTAATTTTTAATTTTTAATTTTTAATTTTTAATTTTTAATTTTTAATTTTAAATTTTTAATTTTTAATTTTTAATTTTTAATTTTTAATTTTTAATTTTTAATTTTTAATTTTTAATTTTTAATTTATAATTTATAATTTTTAATTTTTAATTTTTAATTTTTAATTTTTAGTTTTTAATTTTTAATTTTTAATTTTTAATTTATAGTTTTTAATTTTAAATATTTAATTTTTAAGTTTTAATTTTTAACTTTTAATTTTTAATTTTTAATTTTTAATTTTTTATTTTTAATTTTTAATTTTTAATTTTTAATTTATAATTTTTAATTTTTAGTTTTTAATTTTCAGTTTTTAATTTTTAATTTTTAATTTTTAATTTTTAATTTTTAATTTTTAATTTTTAATTTTTAATTTTTAATTTTTAAATTTTAATTTTTAATTTTTAATTTTTAACTTTAAATTTTAAATTTTAAATTTTAAATTTTAAATTTTAAATTTTAAATTTTTTATTTTTAATTTTTAATTTTTAATTTTTAATTTTTAATTTTTAATTTTTAATTTTTAATTTTTAATTTTTAATTTTTAATTTTTAATTTTTAATTTTTAATTTTAAATTTTTAATTTTTAATTTTTAATTTTTAATTCTTAATTTTAAATTCTTAATTTTTTATTTTTAATTTTTAATTTTTAACTTTTAATTTTTAATTTTTAATTTTTAATTTTTAATTTTTAATTTTTAATTTTTAATTTTTAATTTTAAATTTTTAATTTTTAATTTTCAATTTTTAATTTTTAATTTTTGATTTTTAATTTTTAAAATTTAAGTTTTAATTTTTAATTTTTAATTTTTAATTTTTAATTTTTAATTTTTAATTTTTAATTTTTAATTTTTAATTTTTAATTTTTAATTTTTAATTTTTAATTTTTAATTTTTAATTTTTAATTTTTAATTTTTAATTTTTAATTTTTTATTTTTAATTTTTAATTTTTAATTTTTAATTTTTAATTTTTAATTTTTAATTTTTAATTTTTAATTTTTAACTTTTTATTTTTAATTTTTAATTTTTAATTTTTAATTTTTAATTTTTAATTTTTAATTTTTAATTTTTAATTTTTAATTTTTAATTTTTAATTTTTAATTTTTAATTTTTAATTTTTAATTTTTAATTTTTAATTTTTAATTTTAATTTTTAATTTTTAATTTTTAATTTTTAATTTTTAATTTTTAATTTTTAATTTTTAATTTTTAATTTTTAATTTTTAATTTTTAATTTTTAATTTTTAATTTTTAATTTTTAATTTTTAATTTTTAATTTTTAATTTTTAATTTTTAATTTTTAATTTTTAATTTTAATTTTTAATTTTTAATTTTTAATTTTTAATTATTAATTTTTAATTTTTAATTTTTAATTTTTTTATTTTTAATTTTTAATTTTTAATTTTTAATTTTCAATTTTTAATTTTTAATTTTTAATTTTAAATTTTTAATTTTTAATTTTGTATTTTTAATTTTTAATTTTTAATTTTTAATTTTTAATTTTTAGTTTTTAATTTTTAATTTTTTATTTTTAATTTTTAGTTTTTAATTTTTAATTTTTAATTTTTAATTGTTAAGTTTTAATTTTAAATTTTTAATTTTTAATATTTAATTTTTAATTTTTAATTTTTAATTTTTAGTTTTTAATTTTTAATTTTTAATTATTTATTTTTAATTTTTTTTAATTTTTAATTTTTAATTTTCAATTTTTAATTTTAAATTTTAAATTTTATATTTTAAATTTTTAATTTTAAATTTAAAATTTTAAATTTTACATTTTAAATTTTAAATTTTAAATTTTAAATTTTAAATTTTAGATTTTAAATTTTAAATTTTAAATTTTAAATTTTAAATTTTTAATTTTTAATTTTGAGTTTTTAGTATTAACTTTTTAATTTTTAATTTTTAATTTTTAATTTTTAATTTTTAATTTTTAATTTTTAAGTTTTAATTTTTAATTTTTAATTTTTAATTTTCAATTTTTAATTTTTAATTTTAAATTTTTAATTTTTAATTTTGTATTTTTAATTTTTAATTTTTAGTTTTTAATTTTTAATTTTTTATTTTTAATTTTTAGTTTTTAATTTTTAATTTTTAATTGTTAAGTTTTAATTTTAAATTTTTAATTTTTAATATTTAATTTTTAATTTTTAGTTTTTAATTTTTAATTTTGAATTTTTAATTTTCAATTTTAATTTTAAATTTTAAATTTTAAATTTTATATTTTAAATTTTAAATTTTAAATTTAAAATTTTAAATTTTAAATTTTGCATTTTAAATTTTAAATTTTAAATTTTAAATTTTAGATTTTAAATTTTAAATTTTAAATTTTAAATTTTTAGTATTAACTTTTTAATTTTAAATTTTTAATTTTTATTTTTTAATTTTTAATTATTAATTTTTAACTTTTAATTTTTAATTTTTAATTTTTAATTTTTAATTTTTAATTTTTAATTTTTAATTTTTAATTTTTAATTTTTAATTTTTAATTTTTACTTTTAAATTTTAAATTTTAAATTTTTAATTTTTAAATTTTAATTTTTAATTTTTAATTTTTAATTTTTAATTTTTAATTTTTTAATTTTTAATTTTTAATGTTTAATTTTTAATTTTTAATTTTTAATTTTTAAGTTTTAATTTTTATTTTTAATTTTTAATTTTTAATTTTTAATTTTTAATTTTTATTTTTTAATTTTTAATTTTAATTTTTTATTTTTAATTTTTAATTTTTAATTTTAAATATTTAATTTTTAATTTTTAATTTTTAATTTTTAATTTTTAATTTTTAATTTTTAATTTTTAATTTTTAATTTTTAATTTTTAATTTTTAATTTTTAATTTTTAATTTTTAATTTTTAATTTTTAATTTTTAATTTTTAATTTTTAATTTTTAATTTTTAATATTTAATTTTTAATTTTTAATTTTTAATTTTTAATTTTTAATTTTTATTTTTTATTTTTATTTTTTAATTTTTAATTTTAATTCTTAATTTTTAATTTTTTATTTTTTATTTTTTATTTTTAATTTTTAATTTTTAATTTTTAATTTTTAATTTTTTATTTCTATTTTTTTTTTAATTTTTAATTTTTAACTTTTTAATTTTTAATTTTTAATTTTTAATTTTTAATTTTTAATTTTTAATTTTTAATTTTTAATTTTTAATTTTTAATTTTTAATTTTTAATTTTTAATTTTTAATTTTTTAATTTTTAATTTTTAATTTTTAATTTTTATTTTTAATTTTTAATTTTTAATTTTTAATTTTTAATTTTTAATTTTTAATTTTAAATTTTTAATTTTTAATTTTTAATTTTTTTTTTAATTTTTAATTTTTTATTTTAATTTTTATTTTTAATTTTTAATTTTTAATGTTTAATTTTTAATTTTTAATTTTTAATTTTTAATTTTTAATTTATAATTTTTAATTTTTTAATTTTTAATTTCTAATTTTTAATTTTTTAATTTTAATTTTTAATTTTTAATTTTATTTTTAATTTTTAATTTTTAATTTTTAATTTTTAATTTTTAATTTTTAATTTTTAATTTTTAATTTTTAATTTTTAATTTTTAATTTTTAATTTTTAATTTTTAATTTTTAATTTTTAATTTTTAATTTTTAATTTTTAATTTTTAATTTTTAATTTTTAATTTTTAATTTTTAATTTTTAATTTTTAATTTTTAATTTTTAATTTTTAATTTTTAATTTTTAATTTTTAATTTTTAATTTTTAATTTTTAATTTTTAATTTTTAATTTTTATTTTTAATTTTTAATTTTTAATTTTTAATTTTTAATTTTTAATTTTTAATTTTAATTTTTTAATTTTTAATTTTTAATTTTTAATTTTTAATTTTTAATTTTTAATTTTTAATTTTTAATTTTTAATTTTTAATTTATTTTTAATTTTTAATTTTTAATTTTTAATTTTTAATTTTTAATTTTTAATTTTAATTTTTAATTTTTAATTTTTAATTTTTAATTTTTAATTTTTAATTTTTAATTTTAATTTTAAATTTTAATTTTAATTTTTAATTTTTAATTTTAATTTTTAATTTTTAATTTTTAATTTTTAATTTTTAATTTTTAATTTTTAAGTTTTAATTTTTTAATTTTAATTTTTAATTTTTAATTTATAATTTTTAATTTTTAATTTTTAATTTTTATTTTTTAGTTTTTAATTTTTATTTTTAATTTTTAATTTTTAATTTTTAATTTTTAATTTTTAATTTTCATTTTTAATTTTTAATTTTTAATTTTTAATTTTTAATTTTTAATTTTATTTTAATTTTAATTTTTAATTTTTAATTTTTATTTTTTTTTATTTTTAATTTTTAATTTTCAGTTTTTATTTTTATTAATTTTTAATTTTT
>CAVMKG010000132.1:12500-22500 GCA_963682025.1 Cordilura impudica | reverse complement strand
AAACTTAAAATGGAAACCCTAATGAAATGTGAAGGAGACACAACCACGGCGTCCGGCGGCAGCAGCTTCATCGGTACCTCAACGGAATGCAACACCAGCGATATGGCGATATGAAAGTTGTGCAAAAATTAAAAGTGAGCTAAGTTAAAATTGTTCTACTATTAAAAATTTTTTCTACTATTAAAAATTTTTTTATTAAAATTTAAAAATTTTTCCTAAAAATTAAAAATTTTCCTAAAAATTAAAAATTGTCCTAAAATTAAATAGTGCTAAAAGTCAACTTTTGTTAAAACTAAAAATTTCATAAATGAAAATAATTTTCCTAAATATGGATAAAATTAAGCTAAATTTAAAATTTCTCCTAAAATTAATATTATGCTATACTTTAAAATTTTTCTAAATTTAATATTTTCCTAAAATTAAAATGTCCCTAAAATTAAATTTTGCTAGAAATAAAAATTTAAAATTTAACCTAAATTTAAAATTATAGAAATTTAAGAGAATTTCCAAAATGGTACCATATTTAAAACAAAAAATTTTTTTTGTTAAAGCTAAAATTAAACTAAATTTAATTAAAACAAAAAAAAAATACATTGAACTGAAAATCGCATTCAAACTTGATTTTTTTATAAAATTATATTAAACAAAATTTTCTAACATTAAAATTTTTCTAAAATTACCTAAAAAGTCTTCTAATTAAATAAATTTAAATAAAATTTAAATTTTCCTAATTCTAAACTTAAGCTAAAATTAAAATTAAGCTAAAATTAAAAATTTTCCTAAATTAAAATTTGGCTGAAAATAAAATGTCGCCAAACTTAAAAATTTTTCTAAAAAGTGAAATTATGCGATAATATAAAAAAAAAAAATAAAATAAATTTTATAATTATGATTTAAATTTTTAACCCTTAAAATGAAGGGTTAATAAAAACTTTTTTTGTTAAAACCAATGTAGAAAATCAAAACCAAACCAAACTCTTTTCATTGCTGTGGGTTACCTCCAATTAAGATGGAGTCGAGGTAACATGGTAGGGAGGGCTTAAGGGGCATAACATCCAGTCCCCAATCCCAAGGTAAGTATGTCCATCCATCCATTTCATATCCGTTGTTTTGACAGTTGTTTTTTAAATCGCACGTGAAAATCTGTAGTGCGGTTTCCCTGGGCCTGAGCAAGACCCCACCCATCCGGCGAGCTAGGCCCCTTCGCAAGCACGTGCGACCAGCAAAGGCTCAGGGAAACGGAAGCGGATCTTCCACCCCAACCGCACCATTACAGAAGTGACGCCCAACGTGGGGCCGATAAGTTGATCATTTCGATAACCACGTTGTCGCACCAACGTGGGGCCTGAACGACAATAGCCCAGTTTTTTTACTTAAATTTTGTTTTGCCTAAATAGGAACTTTAATTTATTTTAATTTTAACATCTGTGCACCGGGAAAGCACCAATTTTTCCTAATTCCTAATTTTTTTTATATATGTGTTCTTAAATTCAGGCCTCCTTTCAATTTCTGGAATTTTGATTAAATATGCGTACATCGCTATTTAAATTAACCGAAATTGGGATGGGTTTTGAATTTAAGTTCCCCCTTCAACAATTTAATTTAATTTTGTGTGATTTTTTTACTTTGCTTTGGTCAATAAAGGTTATTTCCGGAATATAAGAATTTCGTTCTAAATGAACCGGTTACTTATCCGAAATAATTTTTATAGTACGAAATCGTAGCAAAGATTCGGAAACAATTTAAAGTCTCAAACTTAAAATTTTTATTTTTTTTGATGGATGGTCATACTTACTAACGGATTTTTTTAAGTAATTGGTTTGGTTTCGATTACTACATTGGGGATACATTTATTGGAAAAAAAATGTAAAATATTTAAAAAAAAATTTTTTTTCGTGGGTTCGATTTGAATCTAATTTAAATTTAAGATCTGATTTAATTTTCCAAAATCTTTTTTTTGATATTGATTTAAATTTAATTCATTATGAAATTGTTGACATTAAGCTAGTCTTCATGCATTCATTATCTCATAACATAGCCTAACAACATTTTAGAGATAGTCATGTATGACGCCCTTTGCCAACAACACCTCTGTTTAAGGCCTTTTGTTTATGATGGGAGAGGTCAAGACACCGGTTTTAATTTAGTAAGGTCCCCCAAAACCTCTGCGTCCATGTCCATTGTTTAATGAGAGAACTTAAATCACCGAGTTTTGAAAAGAACAAAAATCGCTGGTTTAAGGTCTCTGTTAGATATAAGAATCCAATACACTGAATTTTTAAAAATAACCAAAAATCTCTGTGTTGGAATCTTTTCCGTTAAGCGATGGATATCGAACCATGTTTTGAAAAACCCCAACAGCGTAAACTGCTGTTTTGATTTCTTTTTTTTTATATGCAGAAGACCTAAACTCAAGGCAAAGTTTTAAAAATGGCAAACCTTAAAACCCATCGAACCGTTTTCAGTTGATTTTTCCTTTCATGGAAATCAAAACCATCTGTTTTGTGACGGTGATCTTTTTTTTTGCTCTGCACTGTAGCAGAAGAATTTCTGGTACAGGCAGAATAAGAAAGAAGAAAAAAATAATAACCTTGATCTTGAAATTATTTTCAAGTTCAAGTATGTACATATAAACAACAACTTATATGTTAATAGGTTGATGGCATTTTTTTTTTAGCAAACTGATGTATGGCGTTTTGTTCTCTTCATTTTGTTGTATTAAATCATGAACACATTCATATGCAATCATGCTGGTCAAACCACGTATTTTCTTGTATTGATCTCACTTGCTCTCATAGTCATATATGAGTGTGAGTGTTATAAATACTAGAGAATATTATGAATGCATATGAATGTTCTCATTGAATTGGTGGTGACTTTGTTTTTTTAATAAACAGGTTTTTATCTGAACATGAATGAATGAAGATGAGAAGGCTAATGAAATAAAGTAAAATTTAAATCAAGGAGTTGAATTTTGTTTGTTGAAATACAAGGTTGTGGATAAACCTCCTTCGAAATTAAAATTAAGTGAAGTTTAGAATAATTAAAAAAAAAAATTAAGAACAGTTATGAAAAAAGTTTGAAAAATTAAATTTAAGTTTCAGAAAATTAAAGAAAAATTAAGTTTAGAAAAAAAAGATAAGTTTAAGAAAAAAAAGAAAGTGTAAAATTTAAGAAATAAAACCAATAAAAAATTAAATAAACTTTAAGAAAAAAAAAAAACTAGATTTTAATGACATTTGTTGTTCGGTTTTTATTAATTATATTTTTAATATTTGCGTGAAAAATATTTAAACAACCACCAGCTACTTAGAATATTAAATCTATTAAATAAACAATTCATAAGAAAACTAAAAACTCAAACGCAGAAAAAAAAAATTACAACTATTCATAAGTTTATGTTAAATTCTCGTCAATAACGATAAAATAATATCATCATTAAAATTATTTTGTTAAATCTGCAATTAATGCTCATCTTTATTAATACGAAGAATTCATCGTAAAATTTCAATTGAATAAAAAAAAAAAAAAAAACTTAAAATGGAAACCCTAATGAAATGTGAAGGAGTTTTAATAAAGTTACATGCCAAAATTGAAAAGAATATTGCGAGACACAACCACGGCGTCCGGCGGCAGCAGCTTCATCGGTACCTCAACGGAATGCAACACCAGCGATATGGCGATATGAAAGTTGTGCAAAAATTAAAAGTGAGCTAAGTTAAAATTGTTCTACTACTAAAAATTTTTTCTACTATTAAAAATTTTTTATTAAAATTTAAAAATTTTTCCTAAAAATTAAAAATTTTCCTAAAAATTAAAAATTGTCCTAAAATTAAATAGTGCTAAAAGTCAACTTTTGTTAAAACTAAAAATTTCATAAATGAAAATAATTTTCCTAAATATGGATAAAATTAAGCTAAATTTAAAATTTCTCCTAAAATTAAAATTATGCTATACTTTAAAATTTTTCTAAATTTAACATTTTCCTAAAATTAAAATGTCCCTAAAATTAAATTTTGCTAGAAATAAAAATTTAAAATTTAACCTAAATTTAAAATTATAGAAATTTAAGAGAATTTCCAAAATGGTACCATATTTAAAACAAAAAATTTTTTTTTGTTACAGCTAAAATTAAACTAAATTTAATTAAAACAAAAAAAAAATACATTGAACTGAAAATCGCATTCAAATTTGATTTTTTTATAAAATTATATTAAACAAAATTTTCTAACATTAAAATTTTTCTAAAATTACCTAAAAAGTCTTCTAATTATAAAATTTAAATTTAATAAAATTTAAATTTAAATAAAATTTAAATTTTCCTAATTCTAAACTTAAGCTAAAATTAAAATTAAGCTAAAATTAAAAATTTTCCTAAATTAAAATTTGGCTGAAAATAAAATGTCGCCAAACTTAAAAATTTTTCTAAAAAGTGAAATTATGCGATAATATAAAAAAAAATAATAAAATAAATTTTATAATTATGATTTAAATTTTTAACCCTTAAAATGAAGGGTTAATAAAAACTTTTTTTGTTAAAACCAATGTAGAAAATCAAAACCAAACCAAACTCTTTTCATTGCTGTGGGTTACCTCCAATTAAGATGGAGTCGAGGTAACATGGTAGGGAGGGCTTAAGGGGCATAACATCCAGTCCCCAATCCCAAGGTAAGTATGTCCATCCATCCATTTCATATCCGTTGTTTTGACAGTTGTTTTTTAAATCGCACGTGAAAATCTGTAGTGCGGTTTCCCTGGGCCTGAGCAAGACCCCACCCATCCGGCGAGCTAGGCCCCTTCGCAAGCACGTGCGACCAGCAAAGGCTCAGGGAAACGGAAGCGGATCTTCCACCAACGCCGCACCATTACATATAATATAATATAATATAATATAATATAATATAATATAATATAATATAATATAATATAATATAATATAATATAATATAATATAATATAATATAATATAATATAATATAATATAATATAATATAATATAATATAATATAATATAATATAATATAATATAATATAATATAATATAATATAATATAATATAATATAATATAATATAATATAATATAATATAATATAATATAATATAATATAATATAATATAATATAATATAATATAATATAATATAATATAATATAATATAATATAATATAATATAATATAATATAATATAATATAATATAATATAATATAATATAATATAATATAATATAATATAATATAATATAATATAATATAATATAATATAATATAATATAATATAATATAATATAATATAATATAATATAATATAATATAATATAATATAATATAATATAATATAATATAATATAATATAATATAATATAATATAATATAATATAATATAATATAATATAATATAATATAATATAATATAATATAATATAATATAATATAATATAATATAATATAATATAATATAATATAATATAATATAATATAATATAATATAATATAATATAATATAATATAATATAATATAATATAATATAATATAATATAATATAATATAATATAATATAATATAATATAATATAATATAATATAATATAATATAATATAATATAATATAATATAATATAATATAATATAATATAATATAATATAATATAATATAATATAATATAATATAATATAATATAATATAATATAATATAATATAATATAATATAATATAATATAATATAATATAATATAATATAATATAATATAATATAATATAATATAATATAATATAATATAATATAATATAATATAATATAATATAATATAATATAATATAATATAATATAATATAATATAATATAATATAATATAATATAATATAATATAATATAATATAATATAATATAATATAATATAATATAATATAATATAATATAATATAATATAATATAATATAATATAATATAATATAATATAATATAATATAATATAATATAATATAATATAATATAATATAATATAATATAATATAATATAATATAATATAATATAATATAATATAATATAATATAATATAATATAATATAATATAATATAATATAATATAATATAATATAATATAATATAATATAATATAATATAATATAATATAATATAATATAATATAATATAATATAATATAATATAATATAATATAATATAATATAATATAATATAATATAATATAATATAATATAATATAATATAATATAATATAATATAATATAATATAATATAATATAATATAATATAATATAATATAATATAATATAATATAATATAATATAATATAATATAATATAATATAATATAATATAATATAATATAATATAATATAATATAATATAATATAATATAATATAATATAATATAATATAATATAATATAATATAATATAATATAATATAATATAATATAATATAATATAATATAATATAATATAATATAATATAATATAATATAATATAATATAATATAATATAATATAATATAATATAATATAATATAATATAATATAATATAATATAATATAATATAATATAATATAATATAATATAATATAATATAATATAATATAATATAATATAATATAATATAATATAATATAATATAATATAATATAATATAATATAATATAATATAATATAATATAATATAATATAATATAATATAATATAATATAATATAATATAATATAATATAATATAATATAATATAATATAATATAATATAATATAATATAATATAATATAATATAATATAATATAATATAATATAATATAATATAATATAATATAATATAATATAATATAATATAATATAATATAATATAATATAATATAATATAATATAATATAATATAATATAATATAATCTATATATATAAAATTCATTTTCTGTTTGTTTGTTTGTTTGTTTGTTTGTTTGTTTGACCGCTATACAAATTTTTATTTTTCAACGGATTTTCCTGAAATTTTGTACACACGATCTCTATACCCCAGGAAAGGTCGCCATATACTTTTTACCGGCCACGCCTACTTTTACGCCCACTTTTTATGTAAAATTCATTTTCTGTTTTATTCATATTTGTTCACTATACAAATTTTTATTTCTTAACAGATTTCCCTGAAATTCGGTACACACGATCCCTGTACTCCAGCTAAGGTCGCCATATACTTTTTATCGACCACGCCTACTTTTACGCCCATTTTTTTATACACAATTCATTTTCTGCTTTTTGGTATATTTGTTCGCTATACAAATTTTTATTTTTCAACGCATTTGTCTGAAATTTGGTACACACGATCTTTGTACCCCAGGCCAGGTCACCGGGTGATTCTTGCAGCCACACCTACTTTTACGCCCACTTTTTGTATACAATTCGTTTTCTGCTTTTTGGTATATTTGTTTGCTATACAAATTTTTGTTTTTCAACGGAATTCTCTGAAATTTGGTACACACGACCTCTGTACTCCACCAAAGGTCGCCATATGCTTCGTACCGGCCACGCCTACTTTAACGCCCACTTTTTGTATACAATTCATTTTGTTTTTTGGTATATGTGTTCGCTATACAAATTTTTATTTTTCAACCGATTTCTCTGAAATTTGGTAAACACGATCTCTCTCCTCCAGGGAAAGTCGACATATTCTTCGTACCGGTCACGCCTACTATTACGCCCACTACTATTACGCCCACTTTTTGTATACAATTCATATTCTGTTTTTTGGTACATTTGTTCGCTACACATTTTTTTTTAACGGATTTCACTGAAATTTGCTACACACGATCTCTGTACTCCAGAGAGGTCGCCACATGATTCTTGCCGGTCACGCCTACTTCTACGCCCGCTTTTTATACAAAATTAATTTTCTGTTTTTTGTATATATGTTCACTATAGAAATTTTTATTTTTCAAGGAATGTCTAAAATTTGGTCACACGATCTGTATACTGCAGGGAAGATCACCATATGCTTCTTACAGGCCACGCCTACTTTGCGCCAACTTCTATGTATATAAAACTTTTTTTTTCCTTTTATTTGTTTCTTTATTTGATTGCTATAAAAACTTTTATTTTTCAATGGCTTACTTCGAAATTTAGTACATATTCCAGGGAAGGTCGCTATATGATTTTTACCGACCACGCCTACTTTTACGCCCAATTTTCTTATAAAATTCATATTTTGTTGTGTGGTATATTTCTTCCCTATACAAATTTGTACTTTTCAATGGATTTCTCTGAAATTTGGGTTACACGGAAATAACTACACGGTGAACAAATTCCCCAAATTTAAAAAAAAGGTACCCAAAAGAAATGAACAAATTCCCCATTTTTTTTAATCGAAATTAAAAATGTACTTACTCCCCAAATTCATTCTTAAATTTTTACATATTTTTATTTAATGAATTTTGTTAAACATTTATTTTAGTAAACATTTGCATACTGCTCTCAATATATAGTATGTCCAACAATAAATGCATTTAAAATGAGTATTCTTTTCAAAATAAGTTGGCAACAGCTGCGCGGCAGCACAGGTGTGTTTGCCAAACGCGCGGAAGCGGCGCGCGGCGTGCGACCGCGGACTCGGACGCGACGGGTGCGGACGCGACGCGCTCTCGGAACACAGCTCAGCTAAAATATCGCAATGCTCTAAAAAATATGTTTTAGGAATTAAAATAAGTTAACGAGAACTAAGCGGAGGCATGGGTAGTAGCTGCGAGGAAGCGGCGCGAGGCGCGCGGACGCGACGCGCTCGCGGAACACAGCTCAGCTAAAATATCGCAATGATCTGAAAAATATATTTTGGCGATTAAAATAAGTTTACAGCAACTGCTCGGCAGCACGGGTGTGGCTGCCAAACGCGCGGCGCGCGACCGCTGACTCGTACGCGACGCGCTCTCGGATGCGCACGCGACGCGCTCTCGGAACACAGCTCAGCTAAAATATCGCAATGCTCTAAAAAATATGTTTTAGGAATTAAAATAAGTTAACGAGAACTAAGCGGCAGCACGGGTAGTAGCTGCGAGGAAGCGGCGCGAGGCGCGAGGCGCACGGACGCGGACGCGACGGATGCGGACGCGACGCGCTCGCGGAACACAGCTTACCAAAAATATCGCAATGATCTGAAAAATATATTTTGGCGATTAAAATAAGTTGACAACAACTGCGCGGCAGCACGGGTCTGGCTGCCAAACGCGCGGAAGTGGACGCGACTCGCTCGCGGAACACAGCTTAGTGAAATGTCGTATGATAAATTTTATCTACGTATGTGAAATAATTACCTGTTGATCAGAATAGGCCACACATATACTATAAGCAGTTGCTTAAAGAAACCTTGCGACACAATATTAAACGTCGCATTAGTCTTTCATCTCTGAAACTTGAACTTGACGTCTCTGCTCAATTATGATCACCTATTGAATGAATTAATTCAATTTTTAAAAGTTTTGATTCCTTTAATTTGCGACCCATTCCGTTATTATATTTCATGTTTATAAATAAACTGAAAAAAAAACTTAAAGCGGTTTCGCACCTTATTTTTGAAGCATTTTTTTTCTTATAAAAAACTTCTAAATTAAAAAACCAAAAACTTTTTAATTGAAATAAAAAATGAATTTACTGCCCATACAAATTTTTGGGGAGAAAGTTCATTTTATTAGGGAATTTGTTAATTGGGGACTAAGTACTCAGCGCCTTTTCATCCCGGGCAAGACCGGGTAAAAACAGCTAGTATAATATAATATAATATAATATAATATAATATAATATAATATAATATAATATAATATAATATAATATAATATAATATAATATAATATAATATAATATAATATAATATAATATAATATAATATAATATAATATAATATAATATAATATAATATAATATAATATAATATAATATAATATAATATAATATAATATAATATAATATAATATAATATAATATAATATAATATAATATAATATAATATAATA
>CAVMKG010000131.1:0-75000 GCA_963682025.1 Cordilura impudica | reverse complement strand
ATGGTTTAAAAAAAAAATGTCCACAAAATAAGTTTTTATTTTTTTAGATAGTTTTTAATAAAATCGTTTACTTTAAATTTTTCTTGACCTATTAAATGGTCTTTTTGATTAAAGTTCCCTTTTTTTTATTTTTTTCTTCTGACCTATTAAGTGGTCTTGGAAATGTTCACTAAAAACGGTTTCTTTTTTTAAAGTTTTTATTTTATATATATTTTTTTTTTTTTGGAAACGCGTTTAAGATATTAAAATATCAAATCACTCGCGAAAACTTCAAAAAATGTATTTTTTTTTATTATTCACAAGGATAACGCGTATCCTACCGACTGCGCCAGAAACGTGTTTTGGTTCTTAACGTCCAAAAGAATATACTTGCGTGTTTTCAGAGTTTTCTGGAGTAAATAAAACACGCGAGTTACCTATGGTCACCAACCAAACCCATGTTAACAACAACAACCAAGTCACCTATGGTCACCAACCAAACCAATGTTAACAACAACTACAACTACAATCACTAACGGAAACAATGTTAACAACAACAACCAAAACTACAATCACTAACGGAAACCATGTTAACAACAACAACTAAATTAATAACAAAGGGGTCATCAACAACCAATAAATACAACAACAACAATAACTTCTCAAACAATAATTACTGTCATCAAATTACCAATGAATACACCAAATTACAACACCACCCACAATGTTAACACCTGCAGTCATCAACATACTTACTAAATGGGGGCAGACATGAATAAGCATTTTACCATTTTATTAATTTCACTTTACTTTTATTCTTTAGTTATTTCCTATACTTATTCTTAGAATTAGTTAAATTAATTGAGTTTATTAAAATTGCATTCTAGACACTTAATTGGTATAAAATAGTTGTGACAATAAAATATAGATTATTATTAATCAACAAGTGAAACTAATCGTTTTTAATTTCTTACGTTAACTGGCGCAGTCGAACGGGCGGTTTAAGTGAAGTGTTGTAAAGTGTAAAGTGTGTTGTGTGAAGTGAATTAAAAAATAATTTTTTTTTGGAAAAGTACATTATATTATGAATGAATATCATAATTAGTCCTACGTAAAAAGAAAAAATAAATATTATATTATGAATGAATATCATAATTAGTCCTATATATAAAAAAAAGAGAATAAATAAGCGAAAAGGTCGTGACAATATGAATGTATATCATATTCAGACCTACGTGTTATTAAATTAAAAAAAAACAAAAAACAAACAGTAAATAAAAATATAATTTAACTTTAGTAAATTTTTTTTAACAAATAAAAAAAAACAACAAAAAATAATTTAAAGGGCATTGAGTGGATATCATAAGCTCTATTAAAAATTAATGAAAAGATAAGAAAAACAAAGTTTTTTTTTTGAAATATATGAAAATTATAATAAATATATTAAAATAGAAATTCACTAACAAACATAAATACATAACTTTACAACACCAATACTCACTTATCCGTGTACCTACGTTAACGTTGATTGATAGTTTTAACACAAATAAATTAATAAGAATAAAATTTTTAAGAATGCAGCAGATAATTCTACTTGTACTGTAAGTTACATACATTTCTTTTATTATTTATCATACAACTATTACCGAAATTTAGTAGATTTTTTTTCCGATAAGAAATAATCAAGGGTACTAGACCCAAAATTGCATATAGATTGATGCCTAAAAAAAAGGGTTTCACCTTACAGCCTTCCGAAACTATTTAAAAGTAGAAGCTTAACGTCGATCCCTAAATCAGTAGACTCGACTATAATGAATAACGAACTTCGTGAGCAATTTCCTTCTGGCACTACCCCTTCTATTCCATCAGGGGTGGCGGCAAATCAAATGGATATATTCCAATCATTAAGAATACCAGATGCCATCAAACAATTGCCGACTTTCGATGTAACCCTAGGTTGTTATATGAATTCCTTAACAATGTTGAGAAAATTCTCCTATTCATAAGGGGTACAGATAAGACCCCATATGGGCAGATTTTATTAAGGGCCATCCGCAACAAGATTAAAGGGCAGGCTAACGAAGTGTTAAACATGTATGGTACCCCATTGAATTGGGATAACATAAAAGAGAACCTGATCACTCATTACGCTGACAAACGTTCAGAGGCATTTCTAATCAAAGACCTCCACACATTGAGGCAGTACAACAAAACATTCGAGAAATTTTATAGTAAGGTGGTAGAACTTCAATCGACTCTCTGCAACAACGTATTGTTACATGAATTAGACCACAATGTGGTGAATGCGAAAAATGCACTTTATGAGGAAATGTGCCTCAACTCCTTTGTCACCGGACTAAAAGACCCATTAGGGGCAACAATAAGGGCTATGAGGCCAAACACGTTGGCTGAGGCTTTGAATTTCTGCGTCAAGGAGCAAAATATTAACTACCAACAATCTAGTGGGTTTACGGGTAAAAATGATCAATATAGGCAGAATAGCTACCCATATCAGAAAAATCGGGTTTATAATAGACCAGACTATAGTGGTCAGCAGAATAAGAACACCAATGGTTTTCGACCAACAGTGCTACAAAATGTGGGTTATAATAGGGATAATCATTATTTTTCATATAACCCACAGCGTAGACAAACACCTTTTAATAACTATCAATATAATAATGTCGATCATCGCAAACAAATGTCATTCAATAATAATGCACCTAAACTTCCACGACCAGAACCTATGGATACATCAAGTGGGTTCTCTCGCCTAAGGAACGGGAATACTTTCCCAAGCATCAAACAGAGCATGAGCTCACAAACGAGAAGATACCCAAGCATGGAGATGAATAATATGGATGAAACAGGTGGGGAATACGAATTAACTAACGTTGAGGAGGAGGCAAATTTTCAAGTCCCCGCCTCACAAAACCCACGGGATACCTAGATATGACCAAACATGGGTCAGAATTGGTCTACATAAAAATCAGGGTTCCGGGTAATAAACTTCTCAAGTTTCTAATAGATACAGGGGCTTCAACTTCATTCATTAACCCAGAACATATAGACCAACAACAGCACATTAAATGTAAACCAACGGTTATAAAAACCATATTGACAAAACATATAGTAGACAAATTAGTAATACTACCAACATTTGAGGAATTTAACCAAGAGGGAAAACTTTCGTTATTATTTAAATTTCATGATTACTTCGATGGTCTTTTAGGTATTGACTACTTATCCAACATAGGAGCTAAGATTGACTTACGGTATAAAGTATTGGAAACGAGATTGGCATCAATTCCATTATTTCACAAACCAAACGTGTGTTCTGGCAAAATATTGATTTAGCCAAATGTAAAGACCATTGTTAGGATACCTGTTGATGTAGAGGAAGGAGATATTTTGGTTACAGAAACCTTTATAAACAAGAACCTAGTCATTTCAGCCGGTATTTATATGGCACATAATTGGTTAAGTTTCATAGAAGTGTCAAACTTAGGTGACTGTTCGGAAATTATATATTTTGACCAACCTCTGAAGACTCAGGAATATCATTCCCAAGAATTTCTCGAGGTTAATAATACGGAATTTGGTACGGCTGATATAAATGAAGACATCGATATAAAGAGTTTGTTGCGTATAAAACACTTAAATCAGGAAGAGAAGCGACTCCTTCTGAAAACATGTAGGAAATATTCTGACGTTTTCTACAGGGAAGGCCAGGAGTTGACATTTTCAAACAAAATCAGACACAGTATACCAACAACCGATGATATACCAGTATACACGAAATCCTATAGATACCCATATGTTCACAAGGGGGAGGTACAGGAACAAATTGCTAAACTACTGAATCAACACATAATACGGCCAAGCTACTCTCCTTGGAGTTCACCTGTCTGGATAGTACCAAAGAAGAAGGATGCTAGTGGCAGACAGAAATGGAGATTAGTAATTGACTATAGGAAGGTGAACGAAAAGACCATTACCGATAAATACCCTATTCCGAACATAAATGAACTTTTGGATAAGTTAGGTAGGTGCATGTACTTCTCCACTGTGGATCTGGCCAGCGGCTTTCACCAAATTGAAATGAATCAAAAGGACATTCCGAAAACTGCATTTTCAGTAGAGGGGGGCAATATGAATTTATTAGAATGCCATTCGGGCTGAAAAATGCACCTTCAACATTCCAAAGGGTTATGGATGATGTCCTTAGGGAATTAGTAGGCAAAATATGTCTTGTGTACCTAGACGACATCATAATTTTCGCAACTTCGTTACAGGAACATATCAATAATCTGGAATTGGTATTTGAAAGACTGAGAAACTCAAATTTTAAAATTCAAGTTGATAAATCGGAATTTTTACGGAAAGAGATAGAATTTTTGGGTCATATAGTATCTACCGAAGGTATTAAGCCAAATCCTGGGAAAATAAGTGCAGTGAAACAATTTCCAATTCCAAAAACCCCGAGGCAACTTAAATCCTTTTTAGGATTGTTAGGAAATTCATACCGGAAATTCATACCCAATTTTGCGAAATTAACGAAACCACTAACAACTTGCTTGAAAAAGGGAGTGGGAATTAAATTAACTGAGGACTACATGAAAACCGTTGAAATGTGTAAAAATCTGCTTTTTCAAAAAATTTTATTTTAACAACAGATGCTAGCAACTATGCGTTGGGTGCTATATTGTCTCAAGGACAAGTAGGTAACGATAAACCTATTTGTTATGCTAGCAGAACATTGAATGGATCAGAGATTAATTAATCTACAATAGAAAAGGAACTTCTGGCAATAGTATGGGCCACGAAGTACTTCCGACCGTATCTATATGGTCACAAATTCAAGATAGTCAGGGACCATAGACCATTAACATGGATAATGGGTTTGAAAGAACCTAATTCAAAATTAATACGTTGGCGCCTGAAACTGACTATGAGATAGTGTATAAAAAAGGTACACTAAATTCTAACGCTGATGCACTAAGCACAATTAGACCGGACATTAACAATCATGAGGCTTTTTCCACTCTCGGTACAAGTGGAAGTACAGTCCACTCTGCAGAGGAGAATGTAGACGACGGCATTCCAATTTCGGAGAAACCCCTCAATGAATTTAACATCCAGTTAATAATCGAAATACAGTCAGAATCGAACATTACCGTCGAAGTACCTTTTAAGAACAAATTAAAAAGAGTAATAAGATCACCAACTTACGACGAAGACTCGATGATAAAAATTTTTACTAAGTTTATAAAACCAAATAGACTTGTTGCAATTTATACCGATGATGATGATGTTTTTCGTCTAGTACAAAGGGTATTTTCAGTATATTTCGCTAATAATAAAACTTACCGTTTAATACAATCAGGACAAAAGATATTATGGATAACGATGAACAGGATGAAATAATAAGGAAATACCACCAAAATAACAACCACCGGGGTATCGAAGAAACATATTTACACCTTAAAAGAGAGTATTTCTTTCCACACATGAAAAACAAGATTAGCCAAATAATTAATGATTGCGACATCTGCCAGACACTGAAATATGATAGACACCCACAAAAATTAGTTTTCCAAACATCGGAAACTCCGGAAAAACCTTTGGACACATTCTACACAAAGATATCTATCACATTAACCACCAACAAATAAATACTAACTATAGTTGATAAATTTTCAAAATTTGCTACGGGATTCACAATTGCTGCTAAAACTAGCCTGAATGTAACTAAATCTCTGAAAACCTTCATCAGTACTTATGGGATTCCAAAGAACGTCGTATGTGATCAGGGAAAGGAATTTACAGCCATTATTTTTAAGGACTTTTGCAAACAGTTTAATATTAATTTACACATCATTTCTTTTCAACAATCTTCAAGCAACGCACCTGTTGAGAGACTGCACTCGACTTTAACGGAAATATATCGGATAATAATGACTAAAAGAAAAAGGAAAAATTTAGCATGGATCACGAGGAAATCTTCTCAGAAGTTCTTATTACCTACAATAACTCGGTACACTCAGCGACGAGAATAACGCCATACGAATTATTCTTTGACAGACCACACATATTTAATGAAACAGTAAAGTTCAATGGAGAACATGAGTATCTACGGAAATTAAACGAATACCAGCAAATAGTCTACCCGAAAATTAAGGAAAAATTACAAACTGCTACCAAGAATAGGGTGAATAGACTAAATAAGAATAGGCAACAACCTAGAACCTTACAAGTCGATGATATAATATATCGAAAGGAAAATAGAAGGAACAAGATAACACCTCGATTTTCCAAACATAAGGTCCAAAATGATAGGGAAATTACATTTATTATAGATAAAAATCAGAAAATACACAAATCGAAAATTAAAAGTAGAATAAGAAACAAAGGAACTTTAATACAAAAGAAAGAGATATAAAAAAAAAAACTAATTATTCTATTTTTTTTCTCTAGGTTATCTGTGGTGCACCCCAAAGGATAAATACACAACAAATAGATAATGAATTGGCTATAATAGAACTAAAAATGGGTAATGCCAAAATAATAGATCACTACCAGAACTTAATCCATATAATAGACCTTAAAAATAACATAGATAATTCGGGAAAAGTAAAAGAAACATTAAATTTATTCGAACAAGATACTTCAATCGAAGATTCATTAAAGATTACAAAATTAAAATTGGATCAACTAACGAATAAAATTGACAATTTGCTACCCTTTAAAAGACAAAAGAGAGGCCTGTTCAATGGATTGGGTTCAACAATTAAATACATAACTGGTAATATGGATGATAGTGATGCGAAAAACATAAATTCTCAACTTCAAGAATTAATTGAAAACGAACACATTTTTAATAAAACATTTAATAAACAAAGCATATTAAACACAGAAATGATACAAAGATTTAACAACATTACCACACACATAAACACCGAACAAAATAGAATTACACGAATATTAAAGAATACACAAGAAACTTTTTCTAATAGGATAAGTAAAGAAAATACTATAATTTCGAAAATTCAATACTTGAATAGAATCAATTATAATATAGACTTATTAACCAACCAAATTAACAATATAGCGGAAAGCATTATATTAGCAAAATTAAATATTATTTCCAAATTTATATTAAGCCACAGTGAAATAGAAAATATTTATAAAATACTAAATGATCAAATACATGAAATACACTCTGTGGAACAATTGTAGGAAATTCTTGAATTACAAGCATATTACAATAATTCGAATATTATATTTAACGTAAAAATTCCAAAATTTCATAAAGAAACTTTTACTTTGTTTCATATTATACCTTTACCAATAAATGTAACAAGACAAATATTGTCATCTAAATATATAGCATATAACAATAATTCCATTAAATACTACCAAGAAAAATGTTTAAACTTAGAAAATATTTATGTCTGCAACAACCCTACAAGAAGTGAGGCTATGGAACAACCAACATGTGTGGGTAGACTGATACAGAAACGGCAACCGAAATGTAACCTAAGAGATGTGGGACGATTGGAGACCATTTACCAACCAGAGGATAATCTTATACTATTTATCAACACACCAACAACACTTGTCGAATCCGATTGCAGTAAACCATTTAATGTGACTAATACAACAATACTATACTATGAAAAATGTACAGTCAATATTAATGGGCTAACATATGAAGACAAATCACAAACATATCAAGAACATATAAACATAACACTACCTGAGTTTGTAAAAATAATTCCTGAAACTGTTATAGAAGAACTTAACATGCAAAAATTGAAATCTTATCAGTTCAGTGATCATGATATGATGTCTACTTTGAGAATAAAAACTACAACTCATCAACATATTACATATACAACTATCGGAATAATTCTACTAATTATTATTACTTCAACATACTTAGCGAGGAGAATTAAAATTTCCTACGCACCAAATACGTTTATGATTGAAAGTATCGTTCGACCCCCTACAGATTCCTTGTGGCCCTCACTCTACTCTAAGGGGGGAGGAGTTACCTATGGTCACCAACCAAACCCATGTTAACAATTTAGATATAGAAAAATAAAACAAATCTTTTTATTTTAGGGAGAACACGCGTTGGTTCTTTTCTATATCGAATCGTACTTTATTTTTTCAGTATCAAAGTAAGACTAACTTAACACTAGATAGTTCTACAATATATATATTGGTCAGCCAATACTGATTGTATTGCTGATTTTACAAATCGATGCAGTGTACCAATTTGTATGTCACACATATACATTTGGTTGGTACACTGCTTCCGCATGTATAAACAAATATAAAAAACGTTCTATTCTAGCATTCATCGTTTCCGCATATATAAACAAATATTAAAGTTTGTATGGCCGTATACATTGTTGCAATCAATAAAACTCTTTAGAATTTTTTAATGTATCGACAAATTTCATATGACCGATATTGATTACTATGTCAAATTACTGGATACAAATAAACATATGAAAAAGAAACAATGTATGCGGAAATGAATGAACAGCAAGTAAAATTAAATTAGGTCAGAATAAAAATATAAAAATATGCTTACTTGCTAGAATAATCGTATCGATACTTTGCAAACAAAAATTGACTTGTGGGAAAAATTTATTAGTTGCGCAATATGCAACTAGTTATAAAAAGAGTCTTCAGTAAAATTATATTGAATGCCGCAAAATATCGATATGATTTTACAAATTTCATCATTATATGATGATCTTTGTGGGTGTTACTATAACTCCCCCACGGTTAGGTTGAGGCTCCGACGAAATATTATAAACTTGAACCTTTTTTTTATATATAAATAACGTAAGTATAATAATTGTGATAAATATAATGATGTTTATTCCACTACTTGTTATATTTAATATTTTATTATTCTTATGCTTAAAATCTATTTCTTTAAAATTGTTTTCATAAGTTATTTGTTTTACATATAAATCTTCCAATTTTAGGTCTATGAATGTTTTATTTTCTTTGATATCTGTTATTAAATGATACAAAATTACATCTTCTTTGAAGCTTATTTTATCGTTATAATATGATATGTTTCTTGCTGTTACTTTACAATTTTCAAATTTCAAAACAAATGTACCTGATAATATTTCGTAATTTTCGTGAATACAATCATCTGTTAAGTTTTCATAGAAGTTTTTAAATAAAAGAAAACCTTGTTTCATTTCTTTAATTTCTGGATAATCAAATTTTTTCAAGGTGCATTTAGCTTCATTATTTTTAACAATATTTTCAATACAAGGATCTTTAAATGGTTTAAGATTTTTTAATAAATTATCTGTTACATTAACATAAAAAATATTTTTGTTTTTATCAATCAATATTTGATTTTCTTCCAAATACAATGATTTATTTTCCCTATTGGGAATTGGTTCAAAAGTAATTTTAGAGAAGGAATTAGAGGAATATTTTGGAATGGAAAGAATGATTGAAATAGTGTCTTCAATGTTCGCCACGCTAATTTTAATATTATTGTAAGTTTCAAAGTCATCTATCAGTTGTAACTCTTGTTGGTTTAGTACGTCTGTAGGAACAATACCCAATTTACCTGTGAATATTACCTGACCAATATCATCTACGTGATTCCTCAATAGTGATATATCGTTATCAATCTGGTATATGTGCTCCAAAAACATTACTTCATCTTCTATTGTTGATATCTTATTCTGGATCTCATTTTTGTATCTATTTATATATCTTGTAACTTTAGTCTGTTGCTTGTTTATATGGGTCGTAATATTTTGGATTTGTGAAGAGAGTGTTTCACTTATCTGGACGAATGAGTTTATTTCGACTGAGTTATCTAATATATTCTTTTTCAGGATATCAAGGGTGTTCCTGATTTCTTTTTCATCGTCACTGTCCATGTTTCCAGTGATAAACTTTATTCCCTTACCAAGTCCATTCACAAGACCCCGTCTGTTTCTAAAATGTGGGGATAGGTTAGTTATTTTAACTCTCAGCAAATTGAAATCGTTTTCTATCGTTTTCATTAATGGTTTCAAGTCTGAGATGGTTCCATCCAATAGTTCTATGTTTTTCTCTATTATTTCTAGAGAATGGTGGTAGTCTGTTAAATTAATAAAATGAACAATCCTATGATAATGATCGATGATTTTTATGTCTTCTTCTTTTATTGGGAGATATCCCTTGTTGTCCTCTACATTCTGAATGTACATCCTCTGTGAATCCAGAAGATGCAGGATTGATGTTAAAACCATTATTATATGTATTAGTTCCATCTGAAAATAAATATTTTCGTATGTAATTTATGGTGTATCTTGGTTGACATTCTGATATTTTCTTTTTCTCCTGATGTGAGATTTATAATATTTGTGTCCTCTATTCGTTATAACGTGGTCATCATCTAGTTCGGAAACTATTACTTTCCTAAATTTTGAGTGGTTTTTCCCTCCTCTTTCATCCTTCAAGTATACAGGGCCCTTTTGAATATCTACGTTTTCCCGTGTCCTATTAAGTTTGCCGATGATATT
This sequence comes from Cordilura impudica, assembly GCA_963682025.1. NCBI lineage: Eukaryota > Metazoa > Arthropoda > Insecta > Diptera > Scathophagidae > Cordilura > Cordilura impudica. Next base: position 64,459 of record CAVMKG010000131.1, on the reverse strand, counting down.
TTCTTTCGTCTTTATAATAGATTCCCTAATTGACTGGTAATCATCGTGAGTTATATTTCCGTTTCTGAAATCAATGGGTTTTTTATTGGTTGTAGAATGAATAGTATTGTTATAAAATACAATCACTTTATATATCTTTTCCTCAACTGATTCTATTTCCCTATTGGGGTCATGTTTTAGGATTCTGATGTGTTCGTTAATGGTGTTGTGCAACCTTTCTATATCAGAATTCGAAGTATGATTATTGTTTGATGTATAGTGAATTTCAATATTTTGTTCCCTAAGAAATTCCAAAAGAGGCAAGGCCTTGAAACCCAATTCGTTATCCACAACCAATTTCTTTATAGTACCGACTGTTGACAGATATTGTGTCAAGGCGATCTTGAATTCGATCCAAGATCTATTCTTTATTTTTATTGCCTGAGCATGTTTGGAGAATTTATCGATAAATGTTAGGAAAAGCGTCTTCTCCAAACTATAAAATACATCCGCATGAACTATCTCGCCTGGTTTTTCCGGTGTCTCTGTAATTTTAAATTCTTGTTTAATTGGACGTCTTTCATATTTTTCTTTACTACATATATCACAGTTATTTATGTATTGAGTTATTCGTAACTTCAATTGCGGGTGATATATTTCTAATTTCAGCTCTGCAAAATTTTCATTTATGCCTCTATGATTATTTTTCCTATGTTCATTTTCAATTATTTCAGTCAATTCATTTTCGTCTAGGGCATCCTTTAATAGTTTGTGACACATAATCACTCTAAATCCACTATTGGTTTCAAAATATTTGCTTATAATTTCCCTAAATTTTCTGGAAATATGTTCGTCATGAATCAATACGGCATTAGTTTTATCGGAATCGAAGTGATTTTTCAGTAATGTTATTATGGTCTGTTCGTCAAATTCTTTAGCTGAAATTGTTTTTCTCTTGTTCCTAAATATGCTCTCATTCCTTATTTTGAGTGAACCTGACGTTGTTTTAACAATATTAATTTGTCGTCGATAGAAATTGAGAGGATTGGTCGTCTCTATGATCGTATTATTACCTGTGGAAGTGTCATCTTCATTCATCAAATGTATCTCGACTCTAGATAATGCATCAGCATTTCCGTTTAGGATTCCTTTTTTGTATTTGATTTCGTAATCATATTCTTGCAACCGAAGTCTCCACCTTACTAGTTTTGAGTTTGGTTCTTTGATGGAAAATAACCAAGTTAAAGGTCGGTGATCAGTTTCAATCATGAATCGTCTTCCAAATAAATATGGTCTTAACTGTTGTGTTGCCCACACTACAGCCAACAATTCTTTTTCAATGGTACTGTAATTTCGCTCGTGATCGTTTAGCGTTCGGCTTATATAACAATTGGGATGTCCATCCTGAGATAATACTGCTCCTATTGCGAAATTGCTTGCATCAGTTCGCAAAGTGAACTTTTTATTGAAATCGGGGTATGAGAGTACAGGAGAATTAGTTAGCAATCTTTTAAGTGTCTCGAAACTCTCCTTGTATTCTGGGTCACTCATATCAATTTTAACATCCTTTTTCAAATATTTAGTCATTGGTTTAGCAATTTTTGAGTAATCTCTTATAAATTTTCTGTAATATCCCGCCAAACCCAAAAATTGTTTGATTTCTTTCTGCGTAGTAGGCAATGGAAATTTCTGAACACATATTATTTTCTCTGGATTTGGTTTAATACCCTCTTCTGTTACAATATGACCAAGGAAATTTGTTTCTTTTTTCAAAAATTCGCTTTTATCGATTTGAATTTTAAGATTCACTTCTTTCAAACGTTGAAATACTTTTGTTAATGACTCTAAATGTTCTTGCAACGAAGTAGAAAATATTATGATATCATCTAAGTACACCAGGCAGATCTTATTAATTAAGTCTCCCAGAACATTATTCATTAAACGTTGAAATGTAGCCGGGGCTGTCCTCAGTCCGAAAGGCATACGAAGAAACTCGTAGTGACCTCCTTCCACACTGAAAGCAGTTTTAGCTATATCCTTATCATGAATTTCAATTTGATGAAATCCTTTAGCAAGATCTAGTGTTGTAAAATATTGACATCTACCCAGTTTTTCCAGGATTTCGTCAATATTGGGGATTGGATATTTATCGTCAATCGTGATTTCGTTCAGTTTCCGATAATCAATAACCAATCTCCATTTTCTTCTTCCGCTGGCATCCATTTTCTTTGGAACAATCCAAACGGGTGCTGAATATGGTGAGTGACTAGGTCTTATTATTTTTTTATCTAACATTTCCTTAATTTGCTTTTTCACCTCGTCTTTATGAACATAGGGATAGCGATATGTTTTCGCAGCAATCGGAATGTTGTTAGTTGTACGTATTTCATGTTTTATTGCGTTAGTAAATGTTAAATCGTTATCTTCTGTATAAAATATTTTCTTAAATTTATTTATAAGCTGCAAGAGTTTTCCTCTTTCTTCGCTGTTTAAGTGATCGGTCCTTATCTGTTCCAAGAGTGAGACTTTAGAGATCTCATCTCCAATATTATGGACGCAAAAATTTTCACTAGTTACATTATCGGTTTTTTGGGTACTTAGTTTTACATTCCTTGGGGTATTTCCACTTACTTTTATGGCAGCATCTATTTTGAAGTTTTCTGCCTCATATATTCCTTTCATGATTTCAATATCCTGATTATTTATCAAGGTTTCAGGTATACATATTAATCCTTCTTTCTTATCAATATTTAATTCTACATTATATATACCGTTTGTTTTGAAAAAATATTCTTTATCTTCTAACGTGTAATTCATAGGTATTTTTTTATTTCCTATTATCAACAAATCATTGTTTAAATTTATTATTGCTTTTAGCTCTTTTAAAATATTGTTACCTAACAATCCATCGTATCTTGTATGAAATTTACAGACAAAGAATTCAATCCTATTATTGGTATTGCCCAGCTCCTCAAAAAGCGGGATGGATACCTTTTCTTCTAATTTTATTACGTGTTGCAGAGTCTTTAAAATTACAGGTTGGGAATTTGTTTTCCATTTTGAATGGCATATCCCTGGATTTATTACCGAATGTGTGGCTCCAGTATCTACAATAAATTTGAGACAACCCAACCTTGTCTTAACAGTTATATATGGCAATCCTCCGTTGAGGCTCCTTGCTGAAAATTTTCAGCGTTATTTATTTCCATCGGTTCGGACCTTGGTTGTGTGGGTTGGGAATTTCCATTATTATGCCATCGTGATTCTTGTGTATTGTCTCTAAGAATATTTTGTTGCTGTTGTTGATAATATTGTTGTCGTGGTTGTTGTGTACTGTTTCTAAAAATATTTTGTTGCTGTTGTTGACAGTATTGTTGTCGTGGTTGTTGGCGATGGTTCTGGTCGTTTTGCCACCTAGATTCCTGTGTATTATTTCTAAAAAAAAGTCGTGAATCCTGTTGATTCCCATTATTCTGTCTAACATTATCTCGTTCTCTATTTCCCTGATATTTCCCATTATAATTATCCCTATTTGATTGTGGTGTATTTCCATCACTTTGGTGTCTTTTGGCTTGTCTAGTATTTCCCTGATATGTACGGCCGTCTTTACCCATTTGATCGTATCCGTTTTCGTATAGAATGTCCATAGCTGTTTCTAATGATGTCGGATTTCTACATGCCAATATTGTTTTCATCGGCTCTGGAACCTTACTTTTGAAAATATGCAGAGCTGATCTTTGATTATTTATGGAAACTTGATTCGCGGCTTCTCCTTCACCGAGAACCATAACACTTTTATTATTCAACCGTCTCAATTTATTTTTTATATCATTATAAAAGTCCACAGTATTTGTCTGAAACGTGACCGCTCTTAGGTCGTCGTAAAGCTCATCACAACTCTTTCTTTCGCCAAAGTTATTTTGTAAAGCCCTCTTTATATCCTGCCAAGACTGAACCTGTGTATTTATTTCTATTATTTCCTTTGCTTTACCAACAAGTCTACTCTTAATTATGTCTGAGAATAGCAACTGTGACAATTCGTCGTATGAAGCGAGTATGGGGTATACTCTGTCTACTAGTTTCGTGAATGTCATTAGGTCATTTCTGTTGCCGTTGAACTGGGGCAGATTGTTCAAATACCTAATTGGGTCCAAAGCAATTTGTTGGGGGTTTGCCATTTTGGAGTAAGGGAAGAGGAAAAAGAAAAAAAAATTTGGTATTTTAAGGGAAAGGGGAAGGAAAAATCCTACTTCAGAAAATCAAATTTTAAAACACAAAAAAGTTTTATTCACGCGAAAGGAATAAGTTTTAATCGTACAAAAATACCGAAAATCTATGCAATACGTACAAAAATCTTTCACTTATGAGAAACAAAAAATTTTTCAAAACTATATAATACACAAAATGAATTCAACAATAATAAATACAATATATTCTTACGGCCGGTTGTATGATGTAGACTTCCTTCTTAATGGTAGTTGTTGGTCCCTTATGCTGTAGGTTGTTTTATAGGTATTCACAATGTGTTAAAATTTATAGCTTCTAATTAATTTAATTTTAATTTTTGTTTTATTTCTTTAATTATTTGATTCAATCACTTTGATTTTTTTTTTTATTTGATTCGGTCACTTTTGATTAATTTTTGTTATTTTTACTTTAATCATTTGATTCAGTCACTTTGATTTATTTAAAAAAAAAATTTTAAGATTTGACTCAAAATTCTCCTTTCAAGGATATGACTTTTTTTTTTTTTTTTTTAAAAGTGTTTTGTCAAGGATATGACTTTTTTTTTTTTTTTTTTTTTTTTTAAGTGTTTTGTCAAGGATATGACTTTTTTTTTTTTTTTAAATGTTTTGTCAAGGATATGACCTTTTTTTTTTTTTTTTTTAAAGAAAAATATAAAAAGGAACTCTTTTTACTCTTTTCTTTATTTTACTTTAGGGATTAGATATTGAAATATCCATCCCATCCTCGTCGCCAATTTAGATATAGAAAAATAAAACAAATCTTTTTATTTTAGGGAGAACACGCGTTGGTTCTTTTCTATATCGAATCGTACTTTATTTTTTCAGTATCAAAGTAAGACTAACTTAACACTAGATAGTTCTACAATATATATATTGGTCAGCCAATACTGATTGTATTGCTGATTTTACAAATCGATGCAGTGTACCAATTTGTATGTCACACATATACATTTGGTTGGTACACTGCTTCCGCATGTATAAACAAATATAAAAAACGTTCTATTCTAGCATTCATCGTTTCCGCATATATAAACAAATATTAAAGTTTGTATGGCCGTATACATTGTTGCAATCAATAAAACTCTTTAGAATTTTTTAATGTATCGACAAATTTCATATGACCGATATTGATTACTATGTCAAATTACTGGATACAAATAAACATATGAAAAAGAAACAATGTATGCGGAAATGAATGAACAGCAAGTAAAATTAAATTAGGTCAGAATAAAAATATAAAAATATGCTTACTTGCTAGAATAATCGTATCGATACTTTGCAAACAAAAATTGACTTGTGGGAAAAATTTATTAGTTGCGCAATATGCAACTAGTTATAAAAAGAGTCTTCAGTAAAATTATATTGAATGCCGCAAAATATCGATATGATTTTACAAATTTCATCATTATATGATGATCTTTGTGGGTGTTACTATAACTGTTAACAACAACAACCAAGTCACCTATGGCCACCAACCAAACCAATGTTAACAACAACAACTACAATCACTAACGGAAACAATGTTAACAACAACAACCAAAACTACAATCACTAACGGAAACCATGTTAACAACAACAACTAAATTAATAACAGAGGTCATCAACAACCAATAAATACAACAACAACAATAACTTCTCAAACAATAATTACTGTCATCAAATTACCAATGAATACACCAAATTACAACACCACCCACAATGTTAACACCTGCAGTCATCAACATACTTACTAAATGGGGGCAGACATGAATAAGCATTTTACCATTTTATTAATTTCACTTTACTTTTATTCTTTAGTTATTTCCTATACTTATTCTTAGAATTAGTTAAATTAATTGAGTTTATTAAAATTGAATTCTAGACACTTAATTGGTATAAAATAGTTGTGACAATAAAATATAGATTATTATTAATCAACAAGTGAAACTAATCGTTTTTAATTTATTACGGTCACTCGCGTTTTGATGGTCAAATTATTACTGAATTTTTATTAATTTCTTCGTGTTCTTATATATTTAATTTGTTACATTTATTGTGGGAAAAGAATAGAGTGCATACTTGCATTATTGTTAAATTTACTGTAGGGCAGGAAATTAAGCAAAAGAAAAAAATGAAAAAGCCAAAATTAAAGTTTAATTTATTGTGGGTAAATAATAAAGTACATACTTGCATTATTGTTAAATTTACTGCAGGGCAGGAAATTAAGCAAAAGAAAAAAATGAAAAAGTCAATATTAAAGTTAAATTTAATTTGGTGCAAAAATAAATCTTACGAAATTTAAGACAGAAATATCGTGCAATTTCCTGTCTTTAAGAAATTTAAGCAATGTGTGAAAAATAATTTAGGCCAACAGCCGGAATTAATCCAGACATAATTAGTTGGAATTTTATTATTCTTTTCCCTGTTTAGTAATCTTAATGGTAATATTAATTATATTTGTAATTATTATTACCTGTGTTTGTGTGTATGTATGTGTAAGATACATTTTTATATTATATTTATTCTTGTGGACATAACAATAAGATGCTCTATTCATCAGCGCACAAGCATCCCTTTAAAGGGTCATAAACATAAAGATATGTTCTAACTAATAGTATTTTCTACCTATCACATGCGGAAAAACACCACAAGAATTTCTCTTAAGCTAATTAGAGATAAAAATAACGTAAACATATGTTAAATACATATTTGAACTGATTATTCCAAGAAGGTTCAAAAATACCATAAAACCAGGAATACAAGGGAAAAACAATGTAGATATAAATTAATTAGATATAAATTATAAATATACTTATGTATATAAATATGTATACTCATGTTCACGTTTGAACATTTTGCCGGGCGCGCACTGGAACAGGAGTAGAAAAGTCTATTTTGACTACCGTTTCCTTAGAATTGCAGCATTTATACCTCATATAAATGCACAATGCTATTATTAAACAAATAATAAATAACAGTAATAAAACATGTCCAGAAACAGTATGGAATTGTAAGCTTTTAAGGTTGACATGCGTTGCTCTTAATACTTCGACTTCCTTCCTTAAATGGTTGATGTCGAGCCATTACAGCCAAAATAATGTATCCCACACCATAATCGATTTTTGTTTTTTTTATCGAAATCGATAGTTCAACATCATTTGCATCATCTCTCAAAATTTCATGGCTGTAGATTAAACCGTTATGATTTTATAACAAAAACAATTTTAATGTGAATGCATATGGTGAGTTGTTTACATTTTCTTTGAACGCTTGTGTGGGATACAATTAAATTCTCTTTTAAAATAAATGAAACACAAGGGAAAAAAATAAAAAAAACACAATTTTTTGAGACTTGAATTAAAGATAAAGATAATGAATTTTTTTTTTTTTTTGCAAAATATGTTTTTGTTTTCAATTATTGGATATTTTTACAGCTCTCCCTGGTACCGTATAGCGATTCAGATGAATCTTTCGTTGATTTAAATGGTTTGGAAAGTTTAAAAGAAGTCGAGGAGGAAACGTGTGTTGGGAAAAGGGGCTACAGAAAGCAAAAGAGAATACCTAAAAGGCTGCAAAAAGTTAAGAAAAAAAATACGAGTGTTTTGCCCAACCCGTGCTTAAAGAAAAATGTCCAAATTCGTGTCATGATAAAATTTCTGAAGATGAAAGGGTAAGAATAAATGAACATTTTTGGGGAATAGGCAACAAAATTAGACAGAAAGATTGGCTGTCTTCTTGTGTTAAACAAGTCGATATTAAAAGGCGATATGGAGAAAGTGAAAGAAAAAAGTGCAGCTTTAATTATTTTATCAATATCAATAATACCAGTTTTAAAGTTTGTCTAAAATTTTTGTTGAAAACGTTGAACATTTCATAAACGATTTTAATATCCGTAATAAAAAATACAAGTTCATATAAAACTTGCCTTGAAAATATAAAAAAGCCAACTGCACACAACAAATCTGAGGAAGCAAGCATATCGGTAGTAAAATCCTTTATAGAACAATTACCAGCGGTTCCTTCACATTATTGCCGGAATAAAAGTAAAAAATTATATCTACCTCAAGAATTTCGAAACATAAAAACTGTGTATCAGCATTATGTAGAACATTTGAAAACTATTAATAAAGTAAATAGTCAGTTATCGTTAAGAGTATTCCGTAATATTTTTAGAAACAGTTTCAATTTAGGCTTTCATTTACCTAAAAAATATAAATGTATCTTATCCGAGAATTACAATAATTTAGACACAGAATCCAAAAAGCAATTGGATTCATCAGAAGAGTATCAAATGCATCTAAAGGACAAAAGAGAAATGTAAGCAAATGTTTTTGGAGGACCAAAAGCTATGCAAAGAGAATGCGGCTTATTTATGTACAAGTTTCGACTTGCAAAAGGTCTTAAATACTCCCTATGGAAAAAGTGTAACTTTGTTCTATTCTAGAAAATATTCATTCTACAATGAAAGTTTTTATGAGAGTGGTACAAGAGATGGGTTTTGTTTTTTATGGGGAGAAAAGGATGGTAAACGAGGGTGTAATGAAATTTGCACAACTGTTTTCCAATACCTTAAATTAGTTGATGAAAGAAAAACCCAGTCGATAGTCCATCTTTATTGTGATAGCTGCGCAGGACAGAACAAAAACAGAGCTATGCTTGCGACATTAACCTATTTTGTTGAAAATTCTAATTTTGTGACTAATATAAAAATCACATACTTGTTGCCTGGACACACCATGATGCCTGTTGATTCGATACATAGTACAATTGAATCGTTTATTCGGAATAGAACTATTTGGGCTCCAAGTGAGTGGTACACCATAATATCAAATGCAAGAACTAACCCAAGAAAATATAATTGTATTGAATTAACTAACAGTGATTTTAAAGACTGGAAGACATTTTCACAGGCGTTATTTCCAAATTCAGTGAAAATTCAATTTACAAAATTACGCTCTGTTACATTGGACAAAAATATTCCAAATATTACTCTTAAATATGGCTACTTTGATGAATCTGAAACCATAAATTATGATTTAAATTCAATTCCACGATCCAGACGAAACTCCGAAATAGTTTCTAAGGGACCTACTCAATTATATGATGATATATTAAACATTTCTTCTGCTAAATATGAGGATTTGAAAACGCTTTGCGATAGAAAAACTATACCCGTAAAATTCCAACACGAGTATTTAAATATAAAATGGGATGGATCTGTTAAAGATTTGTTACCTGAAACCGACCAGGAAGATAGTATTTAGCGTTCTTTATATATTTTTATCTATCGTTATTCAAGTTTACAAGATTTTAATATGAATAACATTACTTTGTTAACACAAAACTTTAAATATATGAATTACATTACTTTATTTTTGTTTTATCCAATATACTAAGAAATGTATACATTTATTTTTTTTTTAAATGAAATTTAATTTAATTTTAAGGAGTAAGTAAAAAAATTAAATAAAAAAAAACGGGAAGTCACTTCCTTAAAATAAATTTTTGTGTAACCCACAAACTTTTTTAATAATAGGTTGCCAGAAGGAAAGCAAAAAAAACGTATCCCACAAAAACAACCGTTATGATGCAAATATCTATTTAAAATTATTAAAATTAAATGTATTACACAAAACAATATTTACATTATAAATTTTAAAATAATGGCTTTATTCAAACTGATTTTATTTAAAAAAAACCTTCACCTGTAAAATTTCGAGTTTGTGGGATACATTTTTTCGGCGGTTATGGCTCGATGTCTTTCGTGTTATTTATAATTGTCACGTCAAATGGTTTTACCATTCTTGCTGCCATTATCTGCATCTCTTGACCCCAGGACGATGTCTGAATTGAAGACTTGACTTTAGATTTATATAGTTGAGAGGATGTTAGCTTCGCCCTTTCATACGTGGCTGAACATCCTGGTGATAGGCTTCGGATCCCCTTCAGAGGTAAAGTCACCCAGCTCCGATTGCCTTGACCGCAATCCACTGTGAGTACAAAGTTGTTAAAAACGGCAAACACCCACTTACAGTGATTTCCAAAGGCTTCTCGTTTGTATAGCTTCAAAACTGCATTCAGCGTACATAGATAGCTTTAGGGCTGACACTTCACATGAACGTTCAATCGCTGGCTTCCAAGGCATATTTCCGATACAATTAAACTGACCTCTTAAATTCTTCTCACAAGCGTTTAATTGTGTTTGAGACATCAAGAAATACATGTTTGTTGCAAAGTTGTATACCATTAATTCGTTTTCAATCATTGGCATCATAGTGATGTTTTTACTTCCTACTGGGAGCTTAATAATTTTGTAAACCTCAGAGCTATGTTCTTGAAATAATGGTATTTCCAACTGAATTACTAATCGAGAATCCATGATGATTCCCTTCGCCGCCATTGTGTTGTAAACCTCTTTTAGCTCTGTTCCAGATGCCTTTCCAGGAAGAACTAAATTATTTGGCAGTAGCTTCTCGATTTTTAAAAGTTGTTCATGAAGTTGAGATGGCCTTAATAGATCAGGATTCACATGCCCGTGATTTATGTCTATTAATAAACTAATTATTGAAGATTGGATTTTGCTACATTCGTCGATCATCAGATTTAATTGTGTAGACATAGTTTGAAACATTAACGTCAACCGCTCAGTATTTTTTGCATTTGCAAGTTCCTCGTAGAATAGCTTGAGTTGACTTTACATATTATTGAAATTCTCGTTAACATCATCTGTAGTCTTTTTCAGCAAGTTCAGAGTCGAGTTCACTATAGATGTCTGTTTATTTATTAAGTGGTTCAGGTTTTGTTGGTTCTCGAACAAACTTCTCATATTTTCTTCCATTTTGTCGCGATCGTCAGCATCCATTATACCAAATAGCATGTAGTATAGCGATCCTACAAATTCAAAAGGAGCTCTCTTCTTACGTGGTTTATTTATTAGAAGATCATTACTCGTTGTTAGAACATTTTTTCTTTTTTCCATTGATATTACCATTTCACAGCCTTCCTTGTAAAACCCAAGATTTGGACATTCGTTTTTAATTTTTGCCATCAACTTCTGTATTCGATCTATTTCGTTTCATATTTATTTGCCCTATGTTATCAATATACAATGCCGTGTTTGAAGATAGCTCTTTAATTGATACAAGTTTATTGGCTGGTAATGTTGCAGCCTTCACCTGCTTCATAATAACTAAACTCAACAGTATGAACCCAAGTAACGAGTAGTTATATTCTTTTTTTGGACGTTTAATCTTAGTCAGATATCCTTTTATTGGTGGCGTCCTCCCCTCTTCTTCTGCCTCAGACGTCACTAGCGGACAAACCTTGTGTATAGGTCGCTTGAGGATACTATTTTGAAATTTTAGTGTTACAACTCTTACTTTACCGTCTCGACCTTCATGAAGTTCTATAATCTTCCCAAGTGACCAGCTCGTCGGTTGTGTCTTCTCGTCTTTTAATATGACAATCGCTCATTCTTTCAAATTATTTTCGGGATGTTTCCAATTTTGACGTTGTTGCAATGTTGTCAAATATTCGTTTTTCCAACGTGTCCAGAAACTTTTCTTCAATTGCTGTATCAGCTTCCATCGATCTAAAGATGTTATGTGTGAGCAATTTACATCTTCAGGACAGTCGTTAATAGGCCTTCCGATGAAAAAATGCCCAGGAGTTAACACATCGATTGTGTCTATGCTCTCATTATTAATTCCAATTAGAGTTCTTGAATTTAATACGTCTTCAATCTGATTTAGCAAAGTAGACATTTCCTCGTATGTAAGCTTTGTGTCTCCTATTACACGTTTTAGATGATATTTGACAGATTTTACGCCAGCTTCCCATATTCCTCCAAAGTGAGGAGCTGCCGGGAGGAATGAAGTGCCACTATATTTTTTGTGATGCTAACATTGGTATTATTGATTCATTGTTTTTGATGGCAGCTTTGAAGTCAGCATCCAGTTTTTTATGTGCACCAACAATATTAGTACCATTATCAGAATAGATATCACTACTGATACCCCTACGTGCAAAAAATCGTTTAAGTGCTGCTGTAAACGCTTCTGCCGTCAGATCGCTTACTGCTTCCAAGTGTATTGCCTTGGTGGTCATGCAAGCAAATACAGCAATATATCCTTTAAATGACTTCTAACCTCTCCCTTTTGAGCATCTCATTTGGATTGGTTCGGCATAGTCTATACCAGCGTGTAAAAATGGTGGTGACTCCATTACCCGACTTTCTGGAAGATTTCCCATTAATTGTTTGGATGTTTCATGGCGAAATCTGATGCACTTTGGGCAGCTTCGAATAAATTTTTTAATAGCGTTTTTCATCTTGAGAATCCAACATCTTCGCCTGACTGTTGATTCAACTAATCTGTTGCCACCATGTAGAGTTGAATTGTGAGCACCTTGAATAATTATTGATGATAGATGTAATTTTTATGATTTTACAAAAATCACATCTATGTTGATGTTTTTTGTTGTATGACAAATTTGAGTTTTCCAGTCTACCACCTACTCGAAGAACACCACCTTTATCTATGAATGGGTACAAACTCAAATTTTGCTGTTTTTATTAACCGTTTCATTTCGTTTTAGATCCATTAGCTCTTGATGAAATTCTATCTCTTGATGACGAATTATAATAAGTTTTTCTGCATGTTCCAACTCCGATACAGTAAGATATGGCAGAACATTTGTTTTAGTTTGAATTCTGCTTATAAACCGCAGAACATACGCTAATACCATTTGAAGTTTTGCGAAATTTGAATACTTATTTGTCATGTTGCCCAAAAAGTGTTACTTTGTAACTGAAGTAACTGTAGTGATTATGTTAACGGCAGCAGTAATTTCTACTTTTTTAGTCCAAAATTGAGCTGGTTTCGGTAACCATGTCGGTCCATTCCACAATGCAAGATCTTTAAATTTTCGAGCACAAATGCCTCGAGATGCAGCATCCGCAGGATTATCTTTGCTGCTCACATGATTCCATATTGCCTTAGGAATGAGATTTGTTATTTCGATTTCTGACAAATTTATCTTTGTTGCTTTTATTATTTATCCAACTCAATGCAATAGTGGAGTCACTCCAGACATAAATAGATTGTTTATGATGGATGATATCAGCTACCTTACGCATAAGCTTGACTAACAAATGCACTGCACATAGTTCCAGTTTTGGTAATGTCTTCCTATTCTTAATTGGATTTCCCTTTGTTTTAGATGTTAGAAGAATTACTGAAGTATTTATTTTAACATAAATAACAGCTGCATATGCTTTCTCTGATGCATCTGCAAACCCATGTAGCTCCAGTTGTGAATCGTCTTTTGTTTGAATCCACCTTAAGACTCGAATATGTTGAAGTTCTGATAAATATTTTGTGAATTCGTGCCATTCTTTTTTATGTTCTTCAGATAATACATCATCCCATTTTGATTGTGGCAACCACAGCTTCTGAATAAATATCTTGGCTACTACTGTAACTGGTGATAACCAGCCTAACGGATCAAAAATTCTGGCCACTTCTGATAGAGCATGTCTTTTTGTAAGCTCCTTATTTGAGAAGTTTATTTTATACTCAAATTGATCCATGATTGGATCCCATTGCAGTCCTAAAGCCTTCACCGAGTCACCATCTTCAAATTGAATTATAGAATTTTCTGTGATGGCTTCAACATTTTCAATTATTTTCTTTTCATTGGATAACCACTTTCTCAAGTTAAAACCATATGTTGATAGATGTTTTGATACTTCCTGCTGAATAAATTTACATTGTTCAATTGTGTCCGCTTCACTTAACAAATCATCCATGTAGAAATCTTCTTTGATGATATTTTTTATGTATTGCTTAGGACAATTATCTGCGATAAAGAAGAGTGATCTTACAGCTAGAAATGGAGCAGAAGCTGTTCCGTACGTTACCGTATTAAGCTTGTATTCTTTAATAGATTCTTTTTTATTTTCTCTCCATAAAATATGTTGATAGTTCTTCTCTTCTTTTGCTATTTTCACTTGACGGTACATTTTTTCCACGTCAGCAGTTACCACATATCTCCATAATCTCCATTTAAAAATGATGTCGTATATATCTTTTTGTAGTTTTGGCCCAGTATACATTATATCGTTAAGGCTTCTTCCATTTGTGGTTTTTGCTGATGCATCAAATACAACTCGTAGTTTTGTGGTAAGGCTGTTTTCACGTATCGCTGGATGATGAGGTAGATAATATTTCCCGCTGTTTTCTGGAACCAGCTGCATGTGACCCAGTTGAATATAATCTCGCATAAATTTTATGTATTCATCATTTTTCTTCTTATCAGTTTCCAGTTTTCTTTCACTGGATAAAAATCTAGCTACTGCTTGTTTTTTAGACTCTCCAAGTTCGATGTCCTTTTTAAATGGTAACTTGACTACAATTTTTCTTTCTGCATCCACTATCTAGTCTAGGAGTGAATTCTGTGATCATCTCATTGATTGGAAATCTGCTTGTCAACAGGCGGATAACGTCTAAACTGGGAACGTCGGAATTATCCCCATTTGTGAACAGGGGAACGCCACAAGGTGGCGTTCTATCACCACTTCTCTGGAACATGGCGCTAAACCCAGTGCTAGTATCGTTGGAGGGGCAAGGCTGCAGCGTAGTCGCATATGCTGACGACGTGGCCATGGCCGTAAATGGGAAGTTTCTATCTACAACTAGAGATATCCTGCAACGGGCTCTCACAGAGCTATCTATCTGGGCAAGGGGTTGCGGTCTGGGGGTTAATCCGACCAAAACGGAACTTGTTCTTTTCACTAGGAAGTATAAGAACCCTACCTTCGATCCCATTTCTCTCAACGGCACTGAAATCGTCTTCTCTGATGGAGCCAAGTATCTTGGCATGTTCCTGGACAGGAAGCTGAACTTCAGACAGAATTTGGAGGAGCGTGTGAAGAAGGCGACTATAGCTTTATACTCCTGTAAGAAGGCCATTGGTAAGCGATGGGGCTTTAGTCCGAAAATTGCTCACTGGATCTACACAGCGGTGGTCCGTCCAATACTCCTGTACGGAGTCATCGTCTGGTGGCCTGCTTTGGAGAAGGCCACCAATAACAACCTTCTCGCAAGGGTACAGAGAATGGCTTCCATGTGCATCACTGGAGCCCTTCGTACTACACCTTCGGATGCCTTGAACATCCTATTACACCTAATACCACTGGACATATTAGGGAAGCAGTCGGCGGCCTCATCGGCCATTCGATTAAGAAGCACACTACAATGGCGGGGCTACAATTGTGGCCACGGAGTGATCCTGAATGACAGGAACTTGCCATTGAACGTGGATTACACTACTCCAAGGAGCGTATTTGAGCGTCACTACTGTATACTAGTACCGACCAGGGAATCTTGGTCTGGGAGGACACCAGGCAGTAGGCGTTCCGTAAATTTCTATACTGACGGATCGAAATTGTGCGGTCAGGTTGGTTTTGGAGTCCATTCAGGGGAGCTTGGACTTAATCTGGCTCGAAGGTTGCCAGACCACTGCAGTGTATATCAGACAGAGGTACTGGCAATAAAGGAGGTTGCTGACTGGTTGGGTCGGAATATTCTGTCTACGACCGCAGTCAACATCTATTCCGATAGTCAAGCCGCGGTAAAATCCATGCGATCAATGTTCCTGAAAACGAGAACCGCCCTTAGCTGCCGCACGTCCTTAAATGAGATGGCCAAGCAGTTCGACATCAGGCTCATATGGGTCCCAGGGCACAGGAACATGCCGGGAAACTGCAAAGCGGATGAGCTGGCAAGACAGGGTACTACCTTACAGGTTCAAGCGGATTTGGAATGTGTTGGTACACCCCTGGAATCGTGCAAGCTTGAACTTCGGCTTCGCACCGCTGGCATAACGAATAACAGATGGGCTAATGGATTAACGTGTAGGATCACAAGACAAATCTGGCCTGCTCTGAATCGAAAGCGTACAAATGCGCTATTATCACTCCCCCGTGGGGAGATCTCAACGGTAGTTGCTGTTGTTACTGGGCACTGCCTTATAGGGAGACTCGCTGAACGCCTTAAGGTCTCGTCAAATGATTTATGTCGTAGCTGCTTGGATGTGGAGGAGGTAGAGAGCGTAGAACACTTCCTCTGCCACTGCCCGGCGCTATCCAGAACAAGACTACGGACATTGGGATCGCCGTTTCTTCACGATCTCTCTGACCTCTCAAACGTGGAAATTTCACATCTTAGGGGTTCATCAGAAGCTCGAACTGGTTCTTCGGTGGGGACTGAGGGGAACACCCATTCGTCCCGTGGTACCACAACGGACCCCAGAGTCTAAGTGTGCTGGCCCTTGGATCAGCAGCCACTTCCAACCTAACCTAACCTATCCACTTTCGTTGTATTGTTGAACAAGTCAAGGCAAATTTTATCTTCTGCATATTCTTCTGCGTTTGATACTTCTTCAAGCTCCCAAAATCGCTCTAAATTTGTTGTAGCTGACAAGACTTTAGATGCTTTGGGTTGTTTTTTAATGATGCCAGAAATAATCCAACCAAGTTTGGTTGATTGAGCTAAAATTCCATCCCTTTTTTGTATACCTTCTTCAATTATGTTGGTAAAGATGTCACTGCCGATAACCATGTCTATTCGGTCAGATTTATTTAGCAACGGATCTGCCAAGACAAAATTATCCCATTCGTGAACATTAAAATTAAATGATTGGTCGGGCTGAGCACTTGTTAATGTTGGCAATACTAGCGCATCTGTTTCAATTGCATGGCTGCTTAGGTACCGTGGTTTTATAACTATTTTGATTTTGTTTATTGCTACTCCTACTACGGCTCCTCCCAATCCGTGTATTTCGCTCTTACATCTTATCTTAGGAAGTCCTAGTATTTGTGATGCTTCCTCTGATATTGTTGATACTTGAGATCCTTAGTCAATAAGTGCTCTTAGCATTATATATTCACCTTGTGACGATCTTACCTTAATTTGAGCCGTAGCTAGAAAAACATTTGTGGTTGAATTGGTACTCATTACCACTGGTGGTTTTTCTGTGAGTAAATGTATTATTGAATTGTGTCTCTTACCACAATGCTCACATCTGCTTTTACTGTAGCATTTTTTATCCAATTTGTGATTGAGACAAACAAAGCATACTTTGGATTTTCGAGCCCATCTTAGTCTTCCTTCTACTGGTAGTGATAAAAATTTCTTAAAATTTTTAGCTTTATGTTCATCTCCATTGCAATAGAAACAATATAATTTTTCAGCAAATAACACTGTTGCTCGATGCTGTGGCTGATACCTTTGGCTGTTGTTCGTCTTTTTCCTTAAAGACGCATCTAAAGTTTGATACTGTAGCTCAACAAATTGCATGACGTCATCTAAAATTTGTACTTCTTTTGATTTTCGTCTTGTTTGCTCGTAGAGTAATAGACCTTCTTTGTCTAATTTTCTTATAATTATCCTAGCGAGTATTGGATCAGCATATTCTAATCTGTAGCCTGCTGATTTAAGTGCTTGAATACTTTCATTTGTTGTATCCAGCAAATTCTTCAGACTTCCGGCTGACATACTATTTGCAGTTGGTTGATCTAATATTCTATCAATTAATTTAGTAAACAATATTCTTTTGTTTCCATATCGATTGCATAGAATTTCCCAAGATGCTTCGTAATTGCAGTCTGTCACCTTTAAGCTTTGTATTAGCTTTAATGCCTCTCCTTTTACGCTTCCCTTTAAACGTACAAATTTTTCTATTGGAGCAATTCTGGAATTTTCATGAATTAATCCTTTGAGTAAATCACGAAATGAAGCCCATCCTTCAATTTCTCCATTAAAACATGGAGCTTTAATACTTTCTAAAGCTACTGCTTTTTCTTCTTTCACCACCGTCATTTGTTTTAATATTTTGGTTAAGTCATACGAGTACTGCTTTTCAATATCCTCGAATTCTTCATCAATTTCTTCTGTTACCGTAAAATCAATTAGCAATTTATTACGAATTTCATTGATGTCTCTCATCATCTTTTCCCATGTATTCTTTGTGTTCTCCATTACTAGAATATTATTACTCTTACAACCTTCTGTAAGACTATCTCCCAGTCTTTGAATTTCACGGCGATAGTGCATGAGCATTGCACTTCTTTTCTTGCCATCTTCTTTATTCTGTCTCTGTGAGGTTGTTGCTTCCATTTCTGAAGCCATTCCCTGATGATGAGGCTTTATATTTATCTGCTCTTGTGCAGCTTGTTGCAGCGCAGACTGTTGTTTTTCCATTTTCGTCATGAAAATGTTAAACGTCTGCTCCATTTTAGCCATGCGTTCTTGCATTGGTTCAACCACATTGGTTTTGAGGTATAGCTGCTTCTAATTTCAGAACATCTTCTTTTTGTGTTTGGAGTTTTGAGGTTTGTTGTAACTGGTTTTCCAACAAATTATGAGCGTCTTTTATTATCGATAGTACTTTATCAAAATAATAATTTTTAAAATAGTCCTCAGATGTTACTCCAAGGCCACGCAGTTTAGAGTCATTGCTCTTAAACTCGTTCTCTATTTCCTTTAAACCCTCTTCTATAGCTTTTAGCGATGCTGTCCTTACGTCTCCTCTTTCTAATTTAGAGAGACTGATATTTGCATCCTCGCCCAGAGTTTTTTGTCGCTCAAATGATTTTTGTTTTTGTGCCATTTTTTCCTGTTCTTCTTCAACAACATCTAAATTATAAAGGGTCCGCCATCTAACGTTTTTTTTTTCAACTAGTGCTTATTTCGTGAATGGTAACACTTAGCTCATGTCTGATTTGACAGATAATTAGTTTTATCCTTCCGCTGAACGAATATGGTTGTGTATATGCTTGAACAACGCTGGGAAATTTTGCGACATTACTTTGAAAATCATGGTAATATTGCATAATGTGCGCGAGAACTGCGTACGGATTTTGGAAGAAGAGAAGCACCGTCAGCTCCGTATGTTCGTTATCTTGTGAAAAAAGTGAAAGAAACTGGCATCCTCATCGATAAACCAAAGCGTGAAAAGCCAAAAACAGTGCGTACACCCGATAATATTGCTGCTGTGGCAGAAAGTGTGCGTGAAGCGCCATCAACATCAATTCACCGTCGTTCTCAAGAATTGAACATTTCGGAGGCATCATTGAGACGAATTTTGCATAAAGACCTTGGAGTCCTTGGAGTTCAACTGTTGAACCATACAAAGTCCAATTGGTTCAACAGTTGAAGCCAACTGACCATCCAATGCGTTTTCGCTTCGCTAAGTGGGCCTGCGATCGACTTACAGAAGATGCCGATTTTGCCAAAAAAAATCATCTTTTCAGATGACGCTCATTTTGATCTTGGTGGGTATGTAAATAAGCAAAATTGTCGCATTTGGGGCACAGAAAACCCGCACGCATACATTGAAAAGCCGATACACCCAAAACGAGTCACTGTTTGGTGCGGATTTTGGTCCACAGGCATAATTGGGCCATTTTTCTTCGAAAATGAGCAAGGAGAGGCCGTTACAGTCAATGGCGATCATTATCGGGCCATGTTGAACGAATTTTTGTTCACAAAAATTGAAGAGGAGGATATTGGCAACATTTGGTTTCAACAGGACGGCGCTACGTGCCACACAGACGAAGCTACACTTGATGTTTTGTGCCCTGTTTTTGAAGATCGCATTATCAGCCACAGAGCTGATGTCGTTTGGCCAACTCGGAGCTGCGATTTGACACCGTTGGACTATTATTTGTGGGGTGCCCTCAAAGATAAGTGTTACGCCAACAAGCCAGAGACAATTGACGCTTTAAAGGACAATATTCGTGAAGCCATTGGTGAAATACAGCTGCACACAATCGATAATGTGCTTAAAAATTGGACCGATCGTGTAGGCTACTGCATGGCCAGCCGAGGCAGCCATTTGAATGAAATTATTTTCCATTATTAACCGGAAGGATTGTACTTTCAAATAAAAAAAGAAATTTGAGATAATATTCAGTAGTTTTTTTTATAGCATTTTCAAAAAAAAAAAGTTATTTGGCGGACCCTTTATATATATTTTATTTGGCACACAATCTCTGTTCTAGCCGATATTGACGCTTTCAACACCTTTTCCAAAAACTTTAATTTTAATATTTACAATCTCTGTTTTCAGCCGAGATTGACGCTTTGCTGGTTTCATTTTTAAGTCCGAAGGACCAAATATACGAATAAATTCTAATAAAATAAAACGCGTACCGTTTGAGTAGTTGTAAGATACTGATTTTATTTTAATATAAAAAATCCTTAAGAGCTAACTATACAAATTTAAAACTAACCTAGAACTAATAACCTCTACCTGCTAAACATTTAAACATGTGATAAGACGCCCTATTCATCAGCGCACAAGCATCCCTTTAAAGCGTCATAAAACATAAATATATGTTCTAACTAATAGTATTTTCTACCTATCACATGCGGAAAAATACCACAAGAATCCCTCTTAAGCTAATTAGAGATAAAAATAACGTAAACATATGTTAAATACATATTTTAACTGATTATTCCAAGAAGGTTCAAAAATACCATAAAACCAGGAATACAAGGGAAAATATAATGTAGATATAAATTAATTAGATATAAATTATAAATAAACTTATGTATATAAATATGTATACTCATGTTCACGTTTGAACACCAACCGTCCTGTAAACGGACAGTTATTGTCGCAATTGTCGTCATTAGTAGTAACTTTATCATAACTCCGCCAAAGGAGTGATTCCGGCTTCGTTTTTATCGGTTTGGTCATTACCAGCAGCCTTATCACCATTCATCATCATGAATGTTATCATCAGTATCGAACATGAGTATATTGTCGTCAGCAGTAACATTATCAGCAGCATCAACATCATCAGAAGCAACATTATCATCAACATCAACATCGTCACCAGCATCAACATCATCATCATCATCAGCAGCAACATTATCATCAACATCATCATCAGAATCAACATCATCATCATTAGCAGTAACATCATCATCAGCATCAGCATCATCATCATTAGTAGTAACATCATCATCAGCATCGGCATCATTAGCAGCAGAATCAGCACCAGTGGCAGCACAAGCAACGCGTCAGCTCAGTGACGCTGGAAAACGATGTGGGAATTGTTTCCGTGGAAAGGGGGAGGAATTTTGTGAAACAGGGTTTCACATGTACATAACAAAAATAATAATAATGTAATTAATTAATTAACTGAATTAATTAAATTGATAATAATATAATATATATTAGGCAGTTTATTAGTAATATAATATGTAATTAATAATAATATAATATATAATAGAAACAATAATAGTAATGCAAAACAATAATAATACTGCAATTAACCATAGCTGAAAACATAAGTACATTTAATTATTGACGGTCGATTTTTCTCGAGCGTAATTATTAAATGTTTATTCACAAAACATACATTTTCAGCCGCGATTTGCTATAAACCAATTTGGCATGGTAACGTACGTTAGCATGCGTTGTCTTATTTGCTTATGTTTGTTTTTTTTTTTTTTGTCACCTCCAATGTGGAGCAATATGATATTGTTCCGCGTTGACAGGTGTTGCGTTTTGTGTGTGTTGTCGTGTGCCAAGTTTTTTTATGAATATTCTTTTTGCAATGTTCTGTTATTGCATTCTTGTGCAATATCATTGACTTTTTTAGTAAACTTCCGCGTATGTTTAGCAGAGTGGTTGCAGTAGGTCGCGACCATGAAAATGTATGTCTCTTTTTTTTTCTTACGGTTTATTTTGCATTATTATTATTAATGTTTTTCTTTTTATTCACACAATTTAATTTCCGCATTATTACTATCATTGTTGTTGTAGCTATATTTACTTAGTTTTAAGATTTAATATAAATAAAGGGGGAAAAGTGAGAACAGTGGCAGATAAGACAAGAAAGCACGCTATTCTGACTTAACCTGTTGGTATGCAATCTTGTCTTGCTTTGCTCTCTCTTTTCCGCTACTTAAACGCCGTTTGGGCGTTGATAGACAGCGCCTGCCAGCGCTAGAACATAACAGACAAACACGCGGATAGGGCCTTTTAGGGATTTCTTTTTCAGGCTTTTAAGACCTAACATTAATGGCGCAGCCGGTAGGATGCGTCATTTATTTCGTTTCAGCTGTTTAGGATATAACAAATGGCAAATGATATTATCGTAACCTTACCCAGTTGAATGTTTTTTTTTTTTTGTGAATGACCGTGATTTCAACAGACAGACGGACATCGCTATATCGACTCGAGCTGTGATAAGGATCAAGAATATACATATATACTTTATGGGGTCGGAAATTAGTTTTTCGATGCGTTACAAACGGAATGGCAAACCTATATAGACCCTCTGTCACTGAGGTGTGGATTGATGGTGTGCTAGACGAAGAATCAAATAAATTACAGTATTTAGGCATGCTGTTTTGTAATAATTTACAATCTGATTGTCATATTGACTCCATTAAATCAAAAATATCATCAGCATTTGGTGTTTTATATAAATTCATACGTAAATTTGATGTTAAAAGGTTGAAGCTAATATATGAGAGTTTGATACATAGCCACTTAGCCACTTACATAGCCTATGATATACAGGTTTAAGAATAGTGCTTCGCTAAAGAGCTTAGAATCTGCCTAAAATAAGTCATTAAAGTTGGTATATAATCTGCCAAGCAGATATCATATTTTAGACCTTTTTAAATATCATGCTATCAATATATTACCTCTTACAGGATTATTTAAAATGCAAATAAAGAAGTTCATCTTTAAATCGATACGAAATCTTGCAAATTCTTCATTTCAGTTTCAACAAAATGTTTTAATCTCACATCAAGTTACAAGACAAGGACAAAACTTGTCGATATATAGATGTCGCCTTGAATTATCAAAGCAGCGGATTTATTTTGCGGGCCCAACTAAATACAACAATTTACCAATTCATTTAAAATCCATCGTACTTTTATCAACATTCAAAAAAGATCTTTTTTTTACAACATCGAAGTACTTCAGGCATAATTTTTAATACAAATTTTATGATAAATTTTAAAGTTGTAAAATTAATATTTGGATTCAAATAATGAATATTTTTTGTAAATAATTAATCAACACTAGTTGCCTTTTAACCTCTTAAATCCATATTGGTGCTGAGGATTTAAATTATTTTTTGTAATACTATATTATTTGCAAATAAAACAATAAACAAACAAAACAAAAAAACTCGTACATGGACTGGTGTAAGATTTTGTCTTCCACAGAGATCGAAGCATTGAATACGTTTTTCCCGAAGCGACATTCATATGATCAGACCAGGTGAGAGTTTTAATGAAAATAATTCCAAGATTTTTGGTTTATTGTGTAATTTCAATAATTTGACGGGTAAGAGTAATATCTGATATAGCCATTTTTTCATAGCCCATGAATGAATTTGTTTAAGATCCAGATTTAGGTTCACAATACAGTTATCTAGTTCATCGAAACGACTATAAACGTAAAGTTGCACATCATCAGCATACATATGAACTTTACAATACGAAAGTTGCATAGGCAAATCATTTATATATATATATAGTAAAAAGAAGCGGACCCTGCGGGACGTCCTTTTTTACTGGAAGCACATTTGTTATTGTTGATTTGCTAAATAAAACGATATAAGACGAGTTGCGGAAGGAGGGAAACCGAAAAGTTTTAGCTTCATGCATGGTATGTCATGATTCAAAGGATCGAATGCCTTCGATTGATCTAAGAGCACTAGAAGTTCAATGTTACCATTATCAATATACCCACGAATATCTTCAGACACATCAATGAGTGCAGTTATGCAGCTTTGTTTAGGACGAAAGCCTGACTGTCTGTCTGAGAGTAGACCCTTATTCTTGACATATTTTCAAATTTGCTTATGCAATAACCTTTCGAGCATTTTAGACAAGTATGGCAGGATAGGAATGGGAAGACAATCTTTATTTGATTTAGAAATGGGTAAAATTTTAGCATATTTCCAACTTTGAGGAAATACACTTTTTGTGATAATAGTGTTAAAAATATGGGTAATTTGAGGTAGGGATAATTTCCTTTAAGAATCTGGGATGTATGTTATCAGAACCAACAGCATTAGATTTCACAGCTTGGCATGTGAAGAATACTTCCAATTTGCTTACGTATTGAAAACAAAAAGCATTTTCGGATAAAGTTGAACTAATATCAGAATTGCGGGTATAATGTCCATCGTTTATAGGGATGTCAGGGATATTAGTAAAAGATTCGTTAAGCAAAACAATATTTATTTCAGAATTGGCAATTTCCTTAGATTTACCGACACCAATTTCTCGTATAATTTTCCATGTTTTTAGTCTCCAGCAGAAATAAATAGGCTAGAGTAGTATGCAGATTTAACAGTTTTTATCATTTTATTTACTTGTTTTCTAGCTTTGGAATATTCGTCATGTAAATTATCTGTTTTAAAGTTTCCAAATTTTAAATGCTTTATCCCTTTCACAGACTTTATCCTTAATCTGTTGATTGAACCAAGGTTTCTTTTTGTTATTGTATTTTGTTGTTTTTAAAGGTACAGATTTGTGGAACACAAGTTCCAAATTTTGTTCTAAAAAACTGACCTGATTATCAACCAAAGGCATGTAGTAAATGGAGTCCCACACAATTTTAGATAATTCGAATAACATCGTGTTTCGATCCATTTGTTTAGAATCATAATAAGTAACAACGCCATCCACCAATTGCTAGAAAAATTAAGTTATGCTTTGAAAAACAAGGTGCTGAGAGCTGATCATAGAGTGGGATTTTCTCTTTACTACTGAAAGATCAAGTAACGACTTACTTGTACCAGTAAAATGTGTTGGAACTGCAATGTTAATTGGAGAAAGTCCAATTGATTGAATTATGTCTAATAAAATAGTCTCATTGATAACGTTTGAATAAAAAATCCCACATATTATAATGTCTTCATAGCTGATAGTTACAGTTTCAAGTAGAAAACATCAACATATATTTTTTATTTGGTATATAAACACATCCAACAAGTAATTGTTTTTCATGGGATGAAACTTAAACATATAGGTTCAACCTTTTCTTCAGGTTTAGACTTGCCATGAAATTTACACATAATGCCTTTTCTGACAAAAATGGCTACACCACCACAACGAGTATTTCTATCACAGAGAAAATTTTTGAATCCGTGTCTCCAAAACGCATATTATATCTATACCTGAGTTCTCAAAGATAAACCTAAATTCATCAACCATATTATTAAGACTCTGCGCATTAGTATGGCATTTACTTAAACCAAATTTCTGTTTGCATAATATACGAATAAAATTAGAAGTTTCACCTTTGGAACCGATTGAAATCATTATGAAGGATTAAAAAGCAACGCAAGGATAAAGAAGGAAAAAGTTTACAAAAAGTGTTAGAAAACCAAAAAATTATGTCAGAGTTGTTACGTATATAAAAAATAGTAAAAATAATAATATTAATAAAAGAATTAGCAAATGAAGACAGCTATATCAATTTTCTATTATAACCATTACCAAATCATCAGTTGTTGGCAGGAAAACATCCATCAGGAAATAAATTGTTAAGTGCTTCAATAGTCTCAACTCTAACTGGTTCATTGTTACCATTGAATCTAATATAAACTAAGCCTCCACTAATGTATGCTATTTTTACCAGCCCTTTCTTTTTATATTCAATTGCAGATCGAAGTATTTTATGATTAGTGGTGGTCAAGTTTTCATTGACGTAGAAGCCGAAATGTGATAGTTTCAGTTCAGTCTTGTACGCTTTACGGTAATTAGAGAGACATGACGACATGAGACATATGAACTTTTAGTCGTATGGTGAACAAAGTTTGACCATAATCACTGCACCCGGAGAACAATTTTGATCTTTGTTGTCGTGGTTCTGTAGGCGATGTAAAGATTTAGTGGCAGGAGTTGGAATATTTAAAGCGTCACATGTTGTCTGAAATACTTCAAACAAGTTTTAATCTTTTTTATACGGTATGTCATTAATACGAAGATCTGACGCGTCGACAGAATTTTCCTATCGCTGTATTTGTGTTTTTAAATTCTGTACCTCTATCGTGAAACTCGAATGTGAGTTAGAAAAAAAATAAAGTTTTAAGATTTGCCTTTTTTATTGAAAGACTGGTGCTTATTGTTTTATTTAAGTCTTGATTATGACTGTCCCTTTAATTAAAAATTCCCAATCTTATATATTAATTTGCTATTAAGAGGTTTGAGTAAAATCTACTCAATATAAAAAATACCCATGTATATTTATGCCGTGCTCGCATTTATTGAGCACGTTCTCTTTCATCGAATGGTCAGTTCGTCAAAACGTTACTGAAAAACAAAGTATCGATCATTCACATACAATTTGGTGTAATGTTACACAAATTGGTCTGCCGTCACGAGTAGCAATCTTGTCGCGATGCGGTGGCTTAAGTGCACTGCGGTTCCTTATATGAGGCAGGTAAGGGAAGGGTTTTACTGTGTCAGTACCTCTTTCTGAACCTGGGTCATGTTGAATGTGCACGACTAAAGGTTACTCACCCCTAATCCGGAGTGTTACGCGACCCGTGCTCATCGGATGGTTTGCAGTCAGGGGGTTACCGACTGTATTTTAACGGAGCCTCGCTGACATCTGGGCACCACAGCGAGTAGGTAGAGGCAGTGGACCGTCCTTACTGCGTTACTGGGGGCTATCACGCGGCCCCTACACTCGTGGGACCAAAATGGAAGTCAATGCCAAAAACAAATTTAACAAAAAACAAAATAAAATTAGAGGCTCTGCCTCACAGTCTGTTCAAAGCCTAAGACCCAGGAGTCTGGCCAAGTAGAAAACGCTGCGACCTCTGGTCAAAGCTCAAGCGGGTTAGGGTCCGTTGTCGATCCGAATTCAATCCTCAGTACTGGCAGCAAACCCATGGCGGCTAGCATCAAATCCGGTCACCTTGTGACAGCTGCTAAGGAGGGGTCTATGTCTGCCAAGACAGGGGGTAATAACGTCCGTCCGCCTAAGGTAAGGTACAACCAGAGCAGGTTGTGCCTCATAATTATCCAAAGGTTGGGGAAATTAAATCCGGCGACGCTGTCTGAAAAACGGAGAGAATCGCTCACATGGGCTAAGAAGGTCACTGAAGAACAGGACCTCTCAGCTAAGACAAGTGTTGCTGGCAGTAATAGCAATCAGGACACTTCGAAGACGGCTAAAAGGTTGCGCTCGCCAGATGAGAAACCATTAACTAAACGCACTAAGGTGGCCGGCAATGCTGTGCCGAAGACGTTTAGTCAGGTTGTCAAAGACATCCTTGTAATGGCAATCATTAACAGTGGAGATGGAGATGGCACTATCCCCAAGGACAAGTGGAGTTATGTGTAGGCTAAATTAGCCGAAGTGTTCTTCACCGTCCTTGAGGACATGCCAGGTCCACCTCCATGCCAGGTAGTACTACTCAATGTCGAATCCCTCCCGCATTTAACCGGGTAAAACGGCATAGTTAAATCCTTATAAAAGTCTACAAGGGCGACCAAGGACCATTCACGGAGATCGACAAACCAGTAGAGAAATCTGCTGGGGGGGGGCCACAGGTGAAGTCCAGGCTGAGGAGAGCTCCCAAACACCCATGGAGGAGGATGGATACTTAACATCCGACTCCGACCTGTTGGGGATGCTTCTGGCCTATTTGGTGGCGAAGATGATCTCCATGATAGCACGGAGGACGAGGCCGAAATCACGGTAAGGGAGATGGACGTGCAGGCAGCTACAGATGATGCGGCTCCTACAGATAAATCTCCATCTCTGTAAGCCGCCACGGCTACACTTCTACTTCGCCTGACGACAGGTGAAGTAGACATAGTCTTCATCCAAGAGCCCGGGGTTCGTGGAGGCAGGGTTTGCGGACTAAAGACTCCCGACTATAAGCTGTTCGTAGCTAAAGATAAGTGAACACCAAGGACCTGCATTATGGCGAGTAACAGCCTTAAAATTTTCTTGTTATCTAATTTCAGTGACAGGGATGTAATAGCGGCCAGCCTGGAGTTAGATGGGAATTCAATCTGACTCGCCTCCGCCTATTTTTGTGATCCTGTGCCTATTCCGCCAGACAATGTGGCAAAGCAGATCCGGGAAACCGAAAGGAGTACACACCAATTAGTGCTGTGCTGTGACGTCAATGCACACCATCCGATCTGGGGAAGTACCAACTTAAACGAAAGAGATGAGTTACTTTCGGAGTTTTTACTTAGTACTAACCTCTATATATATATGTAACAAGGGAAATGAACCGACTTTTATGACTAGTATTCGTAGGCAGATTCCTGACGTTACCTTTGTATCGGACACATTATTTGATAAAATTGATTGTTGGAGGGTGTCGGATGACTACTCCTTTTCTGACCGTCGATACATTGAATTTTTGCTTAGGGAAAAAGACCAGGTGGAAAGCGTCCCAGAAATCTGAAGAGGTCAAATTGGGTTAAGTAAAGGAAAACCCTTATCCGAACCGCGTAATACTGCGGACATTGATGGTCTTGTGGATCATATTATGACGATTTTTAACAAATCCTTAGATACTTCTTGCCCCGCGGCAAGGCCAAAGGGCAAGAAGAAATCACCATGGTGGTCTAGCGAGCTGCAGCAGGGTAGACTCCTGCAGGAAGCTCTTTAACAAGGCAAAGTCTTTAAGAGCGGACGAGGATTGGTTGGCCTACTAGCTGCAGCTTAGGGCCTACAAAAAGATTATAATGGCAAAATGTGATTCTTGGAAAAAAAATCTGTGTTAATATAGAAGACGTTTCCGAAGCATCCAGGTTGCGGAAGGTTCTGGCTTCTACCCCGCAAACATTAGGTTATTTGAAAGACCCATTGCGAGCGTGGACTACCTCTAGTGGGCAATCACTTAGACTGCTACTGGACACCCATTTTCTGGGCAACTCCCCTACGTCGCTAGAGGCGTCAGATACTCAGACGATAGTACGACGGATATTGCTTCGTAGATAGTCAACATGCCAACACTAACCTCGGCGATTAGAAGCTTCAAACCTTACAAATCTCCAGGACCTGACGGTATTGTTCCAGCTGAATTGCAGCACGTGTCGGACTACATTTCCCCTTGGCTATGTAGGCTTTTCACTTGCTGTATCAACTCAGCATATATACCCCTGAAGTGGAGTGAGACAAAAGTGGTGTTTATTCCAAAAGCTGGAAAAAGTTCACACACTGTCCCAAAAAACTTCAGACCAATAAGATTATCATCGTTCTTATTGAAGACAATGGAGCGTATGATAGATTCTTAATTACGAAGAGTTATTGATCCTAAACTGCTGTCGGCGCGACAACACTTTTACAACAAGGTAAGGTCAACTGAAACAGCTCTTCACGAGCTTGTAAGTACCATCGAGAAATCGCTCTTGGTAGGAGCCATGGCATACACCATGACAGCCTTTTTCGAGATAGAAGGGGCTTTTAACAATGTCACACCGGACTCGATATTAGCGGCACTATCTAGTCTAGGGGTGAACTCCGTGATCATCTCACTGATTGGAAATCTGCTTGGAAACAGGCGTATAACGTCTAAATTGGGAACGACTCTAATATCCCGATTTGTGAACAGGCGAACGCCACAAGGAGGCGTTCTGTCACCACTTCTATGTAACTTAGCACTGAACTCAATGCAAGTTTCGTTATAGGGAAAAGGCTACAACGTTGTCGTCTATGCTGATGACGTGGCCATAGCCGTAAATGGGAAGTTTCTATCCACACTTAGAGATATTCTATAGAGGGCTCCCATGAGGCTATCTAGCTGGGCAAGTAGTTGCGGTCTGGGGGTAAATCCACTACAACGGAACTTGTTCTTTTCACGTGGAAGTATAAGATACATTCCTTCGATCCTATTTCTCTTGACGGTACTGAAATCGCCTTCTCTGATGAAACCATATATCTTGGCGTATTCCTAGACAGGAAGCTGAACTTCAGACGTAAATTGGAGAAAAGGGCTCAAAAGGCGACTAGTTTTATACTCCTGCAAAAAGGCCATTGGTAAGCGATGGGGCTTCAGCCCGAAAATTGCTCACTGGATCTACACAGCGGTGGTTCGCCCAATACTGCTCTACGGGGTCATCGTTTGGTGGCCTGCTCTAAAGAAGGCCTACAATACCAACCTTCTTGAAAAGGTACAGAGAATGGCTTCCATGCGTATCACTGGTGCCCTTCGTACTACACCTTCGGATGCCTCTTACACTTAATACCATTGGACATATTAGGAAAGCAGTCGGCGGCCTCATCGGCCATCGACTAAGAAGCACACTACAATGGCGTGGTTATAATTGTGGCCATGGAGTGATCCTTACTGACAGGAACTTACCATTGAACGTGGATTACACCACTCCGAGAAGTGTGTTCGAACGACACTACAACACTTTAATACCGACCAGGGAATTTTGGTCTGGGAGGATTCCAGGTAGCAAGCGTTCCATAAATTTCTACACTGACGGATCGAAATTGTGTGGCCAAGTTGGTTTCGGAGTCTACTCAAAGGAGCTTGGACTAAATCTGGCTCGCACGTTGCCAGACCACTGCAGTGTATATCAGGCGGAGATATTGCCAAAAAAGGATGTTGCTGACTGGTTGGGTCAGAATATTCTGTCTACAACCGCAGTCAACATCTACTCTGATAGCCAGGCCGAGGTAAAATCCTTGGAATCAATGTTCCTGAAAACAAGAACCACCCTAAACTGCCGCACGTCTTTTAATGAGATGGCCAAGCAGTTTGACATCAGACTCATATGGGTCCCAGGGCACAGGAATATACCGGGAAACTGTAAAGTTGATGAGCTGGCAAGATGGGGCACTACCTTACGGGTTCCAGCGGACTTGGAATTTGTTGGTACACCCCTGGAATCGTGCCAGCTGGAACTTCGGCTTCACACCGCTGGAATGACGGATAAGAGATGGGGTAATGGATCAACGTGTAAGATCACGAGACAAGTCTGGCCGGCTCTGAATCATAAGCGCACTAGTGTACTACTATCACTCCCCCGTGGGGAGATTTCAACAGTAGTTGCTGTTATCACTGGGCAGTGCCTCATAGGGAGACACGCTGACCGCTTCAGGGTCTCGTCAAATGAATTCTTTCGTAGCTGCATGGATGTGGAGAGCATAGAACACTTCCTTTGCTATTGCCCGGCACTCTACAGAATACTAATATATTAATATTATCTTTTATTAATTTTTATTGTATTTTTTCAATAAGTTCCTATGTACTATTTTTGATTTGTTAATTTTTATTTCTACATTTACATTTTCAATACCAATGACTTCATATGGACCCTGGTATTGATATTCATTTTTCTTCCTATTTCCTATTTTTAATAAAACCAAATCTCCTAATTTTATGACTATACTATTTTCATATTTATGTGAGTCTTGTTACTCTTTAATTTTATGTTCTCTATCATTTTCCTAGCATTCTCTAATGAATACTTTAATTTGTCTTCAGTTCATTTGTGTAATTGACGAAATCATAGATCTTTTCATTGCATTTTTCTACACGATCACCTGGGAAACTTGGTAATTTGCCATAAATTAATTCAAAAGGTGAATAACCCGTATCTCCTTGAGGTTTAGTATTATAAGCGAATGCATAATATGGAACCCATGAGTACCAATTATCATCAATCACGAATGAAAGTATTCATTCTAAGCCCTGTGGTTCCTTTCTACAGTTCCCAGCGTTTCATGATGATATGGTGTTGAGAATCTTTGTTAAATTTTCAAAAATTC
Source organism: Cordilura impudica (assembly GCA_963682025.1). Taxonomy (NCBI): domain Eukaryota; kingdom Metazoa; phylum Arthropoda; class Insecta; order Diptera; family Scathophagidae; genus Cordilura; species Cordilura impudica. The sequence continues at coordinate 32,453 of CAVMKG010000131.1, read as the reverse complement.
ACATATTTCCTTCATTAACTCTGTTCCCTTATCAGATTTAATTGCTTTAAACATTCCATATTATAGTATCACGGTCAGTCAGTTCACATTGTATGGTGAGAATATATCTGCAATATCGTGATGGTCCTAGAGGACCTACTGTGTCAACTAACGGGTGATTTTTTAAGAGCTTGATAACTTTTTTTTAAAAAAAAACGCATAAAATTTGCAAAATCTCATCGGTTCTTTATTTGAAACGTTAGATTGGTCCATGACATTTACTTTTTGAAGATAATTTCATTTAAATGTTGACCGCGGCTGCGTCTTAGGTGGTCCATTCGGAAAGTCCAATTTTGGGCAACTTTTTCGAGCATTTCGGCCGGAATAGCCCGAATTTCTTCGGAAATGTTGTCTTCCAAAGCTGGAATAGTTGCTGGCTTATTTCTGTAGACTTTAGACTTGACGTAGCCCCACAAAAAATAGTCTAAAGGCGTCAAATCGCATGATCTTGGTGGCCAACTTACCGGTCCATTTCTTGAGATGAATTGTTCTCCGAAGCTTTCCCTCAAAATGGCCATAGAATCGCGAGCTGTGTGGCATGTAGCGCCATCTTGTTGAAACCACATGTCAACCAAATTCAGTTCTTCCATTTTTGGCAACAAAAAGTTTGTTAGCATCGAACGATAGCGATCGCCATTCACCGTAACGTTGCGTCCAACAGCATCTTTGAAAAAATACGGTCCAATGATTCCACCAGCGTACAAACCACACCAAACAGTGCATTTTTCGGGATGCATGGGCAGTTCTTGAACGGCTTCTGGTTGCTCTTCACTCCAAATACGGCAATTTTGCTTATTTACGAAGCCATTCAACCAGAAATGAGCCTCATCGCTGAACAAAATTTGTCGATAAAAAAGCGGATTTTCTGCCAACTTTTCTAGGGCCCATTCACTGAAAATTAGACGTTGTGGCAGATCGTTCGGCTTCAGTTCTTGCACGAGCTGTATTTTATACGGTTTTACACCAAGATCTTTGCGTAAAATCTTCCATGTGGTCGAATAACACAAACCCAATTGCTGCGAACGGCGACGAATCGACATTTCACGGTCTTCAGTAACACTCTCAGAAACAGACGCAATATTCTCTTCTGTACGCACTGTACGCATTCGTGTGGTTGGTTTAATGTCCAATAAAGTAAACTGAGTGCGAAACTTGGTCACAATCGCATTAATTGTTTGCTCACTTGGTCGATTATGTAGACCATAAATCGGACGTAAAGCGCGAAACACATTTCGAACCGAACACTGATTTTGGTAATAAAATTCAATGATTTGCAAGCGTTGCTCGTTAGTAAGTCTATTCATGATGAAATGTCAAAGCATACTGAGCATCTTTCTCTTTGACACCATGTCTGAAATCCCACGTGATCTGTCAAATACTAATGCATGAAAATCCTAACCTCAAAAAAATCACCCGTTACAAGTGTTTTGAAACTTTGTCACCCATAATGTACCTTTCGTGTCTTTGATTTGTTTGTTCCTCTGACACAAATCACACGTTTTCACGTAATCTTTTATCATTTTCGACATATTTTTCCATATGTACTTTCGTTTCAGTCGAAGTACTGTTTTTCTCACTCCAAAGTGCCCTCCGCATGGTGTATTATGATACACTTTTATAAGATTTTCTTTTTCTTTATTTATATTTTGAGGATTTTTATATATTAATATTTTGACGTTATTATTTTCACTTTTATTTATTAATTCTGTAATTTTCCCAAGGGTTATCTTTTCAAATATTTCGTAACTTCTTTCCAGTGCGAATTTTCTATATTCTGTTGTTCTTAAAATAGATAGTAGCTTCTCCAACACTTTATCTAAATAACATGGATTTTCGGCGCTATGAATATGGGCCCCAGGAAAATGGACCCCAACGTAAAAAATGAAAGTGGGCCCCAAATTTGGAGTTCATTTTCATAATGAAAATCGACCCCATTTCTAGAAATGAAAATGAGCCCCAAAAAATGAACCAGGGCCCCAAACCACGAATGAAAACGAGCCCTAAACAAATCTAGGGCTCATTTGCATAAACACTATTTGGGGCTCATTTTCATTTAAAGGTTGCGGTACGATGAAGTATATGAAAATGGGCCCCAAAATGTGAAAACGGACCCCAATTTTTTTTCACTTGTTTTGTTGATTAACTTGTTTTGTCTGAAGAATTAGTGAAAAATTAGGTCGGCTCACTTAAATATAAAAGAATTGCATTTCTTCAAATTTTTTTTATATGCTTGGAAGTAGTATTTAAATTGAAAATAAAGATTTGTAAAACAATGTGACATTTGTTATACAAAAATATTTTTTTTAATTTTTAAACGAAAAAATTGCAATGAGATGTCGTAATGTGGTTTTAAAAATTTAACCGCTTGACTTAAATGATTCACGAAATAGTAAAAAACGGTGGCATGACATAATGTCTATAGACATTATGTCACTCGTAAGAGTGCCACTTTTATTTGTGACATAATGTCTATAGAAGCAATGACTTAAAGCCTACAGACATTATGGCATTTTTACGAGTGACATAATGTCTAAAGCATTTCAAATCTTGTAAACGTGGTAAAAGTGCCGTTATTTTCCCTTTTACAAAAAGTTTAAATTAGATGTAAACATTCCGCAAAAGGGAATAATATTAATAATAATAATAACATTCTGTAATGTCTTCCCGGAGACACTAAAGTTAAGTATTGAAATCTGGCTTCGCATACAAAAGTTTTTCTGCGTGGCGGCCTGCGGCCGCGCTTAAGGGTTTTCTCCTCCAGTAGGACGCGGCAGGTGGCTTCGCTGAATAAAGTTTTCCTGCGTACGTCACAAGAATAAAAAAATGTCTTTTCCCTGCAAACATTACAACTGTCCCTACAACTGTCCCTACTGCCGTGCAAAGGTTGAAGATACACTTCAGATATATTCTTAAATACATATGTACATATACATTTCAAAATATGAAACTGAATTTGATAAATGAATAATAATAAATACTAACGTTACTAAATAAAACTGAATTCAAAAAAGAAAATATTCGATTTTTTTACATCATGAAAGTTTATAAAAGTTTATTTAAAAAAAAAAAATGAAAATGAACCCCAAAATATGAAGTAAGGCCCCACCAATATGTGATATTGGGCCCCAAAAATTATTCGGGGCCCTTTTTCATTTTCTTGTTTGGGGTCCATTTTCATTACGAAAATGCACCCCACATGAAGAAATGAAAAACGACCCCAAAATGGGAAAACAGGCCCCAAAATTTCGTGTTGTTGTTTTCCATACATTTTTTTGGGGCTCATTTTCATTATTTTTTTTGGGGCCCATTTTCCTGGGGCCCATATTCATACCACCTGGATTTTCACTACATTTCGCGCGCGTCTCATTAAGATTATTATCGTTCTCAATGGTTATTATATTATCTTTATTTGTCAACTTTCTTCTAAATATAAATTTAATTTTTCTTGCTAGCTTTATATCATTAATTGATGTACATTCCCATATGTTGAGGTGATCAGTCCCAATAGTTGATGTTTCATCTTTCTCCTCATTTAGTTTTATTTTGTATCATTTTATTTTCTTTTTCTTCATTGTTTTGTATCATATTTTTCTTCATATTTTTCGTTATCACCAGCGTTTTCTTTGCTTTTTCGTCAATCATTTGAGGTATCATATTCTTTAAGATTTCTGAGTCTAATTGCACTATTGGTCTATCTTCACCAATTTCAACTTGTGACAACACCGCTCCCAATGCAAAATTCGATGCATCTTTTGTCAATATAAACGGTTTTTCAAACTTTGGGTATTGCAATATTGGTAGACCAATTAGTCTTTGTTTCAAATCTTCGAAAGCTTCTTGGCATTGTTGTAGTTACAGAATGCCACAAATCTTCATCCGCATTTGTTGGAACTGGATATTTGGTTATTGCTTCCATCGGGTCGGTCGTTCCAAGGTGTCAACGGAAACTTATCATTAATGATTTTGTCATTCATTTTCCTGAAATCGACGGCCAGTCTACATTTCTTCAAGTCCTTTTGTCTCTTCTTAGGAACCAATAGAAATGGTGCATTATATGAACTTATTGATGGCTCTATTATGTTGTTTCTTAATAGTTGCTGTAATGGAGAATTTATTTCCTTTGTCTGCGTTTGGGGTAATCTATAATTCTTTATGTACACCGGAGTTTCATCGTGCAAATCTATTGTTTGCTTAGAAAAATTATTTGTCGTTAACTTTTCATCTTCAATATGAAAAATAGATTGGTATTTTTCTAGAATCTCTTTGAGATCTTCGTTTGTATGACTCAATTTCAAAACGTTCAATAACCTTTTAAATCGACTATGTGTATACTTAGTTTCTCCACTACTATCGTTAATTGAACACACTTCATAATCCTTCAAAGGTATTGTTTCTATTTTAAGTTTTTTTATAATTGTAGCTTTATCGGTTACGTTTAGCAGTTCTATATGCTGATTTCCATTTTTGGGGACTATAGTGTTCGCCAAATACACACCTTTTATTTCCCCATTCAAGATTATACATCTCCCTTCAGATTTATTGTGTATGGTATTATAATCTTGCTTCTCGCTGGTATTCTAATGTGATTAATGTTGAAAGCATCGTCATGTATATGAATTGTTACATTGTCATTATTGACACCAAATGTCAATACGTATTTATCATAATCTATGTTGCATCGATATTTAGATAGAAAATCTCTACCCGGTATTCCATCAGTTCTTATTGGGAAATCATTTGCAACCTAAGGATTTTATCTGTTCCTTTGAAATTCCAGTCAAGCTGCAATAATCATCTTGATCTTCTTGGTAATTGTACAAAAAACTTTCCTTGCATAATGATACATCTGCTCCTGTATCTATCAGAAACGTCAGTGCGTAATCTGTGTTGACTATATTCAGTCTGACATAGTTCTTTAAATCGGATGATATGGTACAAATTTTTCTCTTGTCCTATTACCGAAAATTCTTGTTGAGCGAACTCCGGTTCCTGGGAGTTTCCCTGGTTCTGTATCGGATTGATATTATAATTCCTTCTATTATTATTTCTTAGGTTACCAGCTTTATTTCCATTTCGGTTTCCCCTATTGACATTGCTATTAGTGCTCGACCCATAGTTGTTATTATTATGTGAGTTATTATATGAGTTTCTGTTGTTGCTATTGTTATAGTTATTATTATTTCCGTATCTGTTGTTATAATTGTTACTGTATATTCTATTTGCGTTATTGTTGTAGTTTCCGCCTCTGTTAGCGTTGTTGCTGCCATAATTTTTATTGTTGCTTCTTTGTCAATTGTTATTGTTATTGCCGTTACGGTTTTCATTGCGTATACCACTGTTGCCACTTGCATTCTGGTAGAAAAATTGTCTCTCTCTGACACGCACCATAGAGTCCTCAGCTATCGTCAATGACTCAGCAAAATTAGTAACTCTACTTGCATCAATTGACGATATTGTTTGTCTCTCAACCCACTTTTAAAAACATTAAATGCCAATGCATTATTCGTTCTGACTATTGCTGATCTATCTGCTTCGCCAACTTCATTTATCTGAATCTCATTTAACTCATTGACCAGTGATTCTATTTTATCGGCAAAACCTCCAACGTTACCTTTTTGAACAGTTTGTGTCAATCTCTGTAGAATACTGTTTGATGATTAATGGCTTATAGGCTTTTTTCAGGGCCAACACCAACTCATTAACGCTTGTAGGAATACTTTCCTGTTTTACTAAGTTTTGTACTCTCTGTTTAAGTCGTGATTTGAATATAAAATTAAAGAAAAAATTTCGCTTTTCCTGTACTACAGTCTCATACACCAATTCGAGATTTGTTATAAAATGATGCAATTCTTCCTTCTTTCCCGTATATATAGGTACTAACTTTGAAATAGCTGATAATTCGTTCATGTCCGTAATTGTCGTCATGATTTCCTTTTCCCTCCTTTCAGTATCTTTCCTATCTGTATGATGTGTCCAAATTTCTATTGCTTCTTCTTTTAGCTTGTCAACTATCTTTGTTCTGAGTTCTTCCGTCAATTCAGTTTTTGCTAAACAATCTTCAAACTGGGTCTCTAATTCTGATATTTCTTTCTTTTTTGCATTTACTGTTTCTGTCGAATATGGTTTCCCTATTGACTTCTTAGCGTTTACTACTATCGATTCTAATTTCTTTATTAAATTTTCCATATGACACATTGACAATTCAGTTTTTAAATGGTTTTTTTTTCCTTAAACTTTATTTTATTTATTCATTAAAATAATATTTATCTTTTTTTTTATATAAATTTTAACATGATTTTCTATATTTTTATATCTTAATGATAGTTTGTATTTCTAACATTATTTTAATTAAAAGGTTATAATAAAAATTTCCCTTAATTTTTTTATATTATAGTTATAATAAAATAAAATATGTGTATTTAAAATTTTGGATTTATTAAAAAAACTTTTCTATTTTCCGTATTTCTTTATCATCAATATTGTTTCTAACTCTGTGGTTGTGGGCCTTAATATGTCTTCTGTAGGACTACCTTTCATTCCTATGTCCTTTTACAAACCAGCTAACCATTGTACTTTTCTCTTTAATTCTGCTTTTGTATATTTATTCTTAACCCTTTGTCGCTCAGGAAATTCTATTGGTTTAGAAAAATAGCCTTCATCTGCCAGTCTTTTTATCTCCGCATCTAATTTATCTAGCATGTCTGGCTGTCCTTCGAGTTCCTCTGCAGACATTTCGTTTTTATTCTCTTCTTTTCTTTCAAATATGAATTTAACTCCTTCCTGGTTTCCTGTATTCTTTTTTCCAGATCTACTTTTCTGTCTTTGTTTGTTTCGTAATTTAACTCACTTTTAAGAATGTTTATCTTCTTTTGCATACGGCTTTTGAAATCTCCCCTATTTCTCTTAATTTTTGGAAGGTCTACCTTGATATAATAGGTTGTCTGGATGTTTTATCCTTTGTCAAAGTTCTAATTGGTTTAGAGCCAATATTTAGGATCTCAGGATTTACAACTTTTTCCCTGTCTTCCGCTTCTTTTGTAATATCCTTCAATTTTCTTCCGCTATTTTTAAACTTCTCAATATTTCTTCTTTTGTCTCCTCCATCAGAAAAATTTCAAACTATATTTGTAACTTGTTGTACCCTTATCTGCTTTTTTACGTATTTCCTTAAGTGTCTAATAATTACCGTTAGTGTTATCAAAACGCATATTAAAATGAACATTTCCAAACTAACACTTATTGCCGTGGGGTTCTTAAATGACTCTGTTATTACCTCATTTATCTTATTTTGGCTATTACCCATACTCAAAATATTATCTGTGTTACAAAGGAGAATGAAAATTTTACACCAAAATTTGAATCTATAATGACAACTTTCAAAAAAAATCTTTCTTATTCTTTCTTAAGACTCAAAAAAAAAAAAATAAATAATAATAACATAATAACATTTTTGGCTTTATTCTTTGTAATAATAACCTCACCTCAATATAAAAAAAATTTTTCATAAAATATTTTCATTAATAAAAATTTAGCACTTGTATTCTTTTCCTTGTTTTTTTTGTCAAATGTTACACAAAATTCTTTTACAATCTTTTACCAGTCGCGCCCATGCACCCTTCTGGATTTTATATATATTACCCAATTTTTATAATTCAGATGATTAAGTTTTGTTAATGGCCAGGACCTTTTCTTAGCGCACCTTGCTGACTTAAGCTTTTGCTCCTTGCCAGTTTATGCTATTTAAAAATTGTCGAATAGTTATTGCACCATGTTGGTATAAGCTGTTTTAAGCTCCTTGCCAACGGTGTGCTCATCAGGATATGTTGCGGGGTTAGCAGCTGATTATCAGGATCGTCAGGATTTTGTAGTTATTTATCGGGATCATCAGAAGTTTATCAGGATTTTGTAGTTATTTATCAGGATCATAGAAAATTTTATCAGGATTTTGTAGTGGCTAGGATCGTCAAAATTTTATCAGGATTCTATAGTGGCAGGATCATCATGTCGTGTAACTCGAATGTAAGTTAGAAAAAAAAAGTTTTAAGATTTCCCTTTTTTATTCAAAGACTGGTGCTTGTTGCTTTATTGAATTCTTTATTATGACTGTTCCTTTATTTAAAAATTCCCAATCTTATATATTAATTTGCTATTAATAGGTTTGAGTAAAATCAACTTAATATAAAAAATACCCATGTATATTTATGCCGTGCTCGCATTTATTGAGCACGTTCTCTTTCGTCGAATGGTCAGTTCGTCAGAACGTCACTGGAAAACAAAGTATCGATCATTTGTACACAATTTGGAGTAATGTTACACAAATTGGTGATACACTAAAAATAAGTCATTAAACTTTTGTTTACAATATGTTTGCTTGCGTTCTACATTCTTTCAGTATCAAACATACAAACATACACATTGTAAACTTAACTCAATTGTCACCATAAATACACATACGTATTGGTCTACTTGTGAATCCTTGATTTGGGTTTACACTTGATCCTATGTTCACGAGTACACTACATCCTCACTCTTAAAGCTAATAATTTCATCTGCGACTGTTACACGTTGGTTTATTTCTAAACCAACGAATCTCTTGTTAAATATTTTTTCTATACGAGCTTCACATTCTACAAACATCGTTTTTATGAGACCAAGCAAATTATCAAATCTCTTATCAACGAGAGTTAAGAGTTTAAAAGGAGAATCTGTGGAGCTCTGCAAAAGTTCTCTACATTTTTTTGGTGCATTAATTATATTTTGTATGTTGTTGTTGATGTATTCAGTTTCTGATACAGCATTCAAATTGTCAATGCTGTTCCTGCTGTTGTTGTTGTCGTCGTGGGTGTTGTAATTCATTTTTCTAATTGTTTCGTAAATAGAGCCTCATACAAAGCGTTAAATTTTATAAGTTTTAGCTTGTATTGTTTTTGATGAGAGCGCCAAACTCCAATAATTTCGTTTATTTTTTTATTGTTTTGAATAATTAACGCAAAAAATGTTAGATAGTTTGGATATATTCATCAAAACAGTTGGTATGCAAGTAAATATTACGTTTTTTTTTTGTGTAAAATTGGAATTTTTTCACGAATATTTAACTTTAATTCAATTTATTCGTTTTTAGTTGTAGCAAAAATTTTATTTATTGATAAGATATGAATAATTAATGCAAAAAAGGTTAGATAGTTTGGTGGTATTCATCAAAACATTTGGTGTGCAAGTAAACATTACATTTTTTGCATGTAAAAATTGTATGTTTTTTGCATACTTTGCAGCGACAATATTTGTTTTGAGGGCTTTTTACCACAAGATGGTTTTTTTCGTCGATCCGTGGGAAACCAGGAGGGCATTCTTTTTTATCAACATCAGCAGCGTTATCTTCCATGTCTTCGTTAATCATATTTGAAGTCAGTAGCTTGGTAGTAACAGCAGAACGAAACTCTAATTGAGTAAGTGGCTTTGTGTTTTCATGCTTTGCCAACATGCAATGCATCTTCCAAGCATTGACCATTGCATTGCCGAGAGCGTTGGTCCATAGTGGCCACCACCACTTCTTTCCTCGTATGCATATTCGATAGTTGGCCACTGCGTTGTCGTGAAGGTCAACGCCTCCCATACCTTGGTTATATTCACGAATCACTTTAGGTTGGGGAATCGCAACTGTTTTCCTTTGCGTACGACAATATCTTCGAGCATTGAACAATGGCTCGACTGTAGAATTATTAGTAATGACATTCACAACTGCATGTCATTCCAACGGATGACCAATATTTCTTGCTTAGCATCGAATAATTGGTCAAATTCGCCACGTTCAGCCTTTTTTAAATTTGCTAATGGAATTTTCGCCATTCTGTTTTCACGTATTGTGCAAGTTGCAAAGAAACGGCGTTCAGTCAGTAGACACATAAGATGATAGGAGGGAAAAAAATTGTCAAAGAAAATAATATGACAATCGGGATCAGATACATTTTCAAGCAAATTCAATCGATTTCGGCTCATCGTTTGCTTCACCATAGGTACTCCCATGTCCTGCTGAACTGACCAATAATTATCGATGTGTGGCAGCGTGTGATACCCTGATAGGTACAATATACCAATGAAGCGCCGCATTTCATTTGGTGTCACATCAATGGTTGCATTATTTTGAGTGGCATATAAATTCTTGAAGTGAGTAATATCCTTGATCAATATTCCATCAAAATACAATGAAAATGTGTCATACGGTGACATACCACCTACACAAAGTCAAAAACTAAAAATTAAGACTCTAAAACGACTAAGGCCCGGTTGTTCAATAGTCAAACAACTCATGAATAAGCTATCTATCGAATAAATTTTTTAAATTCTGTCAAATTCAATACAAATTTTACAAATTTATTCGCTAGAAATCTGAGGTTTGTTTGTCTATTGAACAACCGGGCCTAAATGATATTAAAAAAATTGTTCACTTTTTGCGCAAATTTCTTCCTTTTTCAAACCTTCCACGTTGATTGGTGCTCTGGTGTAAGTAAAATCCCCAGGTTTCTGCCAATCATGAACTTCAAATTCTGCCTTTCCTTTGAATAAGGATGGATTAACAGCTTTTTTAGGTCTTCCACGTCTTTTTGCGGCTTTCGATGTTGATGGTTGCGGCTCTTTAGTATCATTAGGTATTAAGTCATTGTCTCGAACGTACTGTAACTCCACTTCCCCGGCAATTTCATTCGCACAATCATCATTGCCATCATTTAGAGCAATTTGATTATCGTCGATATCTTCTTCATCAGTCACATAGTCTACTTTAGGTGGAATATACACGACATCAACATCTTTAGAACTCATAATGGCTTGATCTTCCTCGTCATCCGAACACGGCTCGTTCAAAGCAGCCATGATTTCTACCATGGTTAACACTTTTCGAAAAGACATTTTATTTATATAAAACCACACCAAAATGCAATTATCTCACTTTTATTTGCCACACACACGTTTGCTCTGCAGAAAAGAATAACAATTATGACAAAGCAACAGCGAAAATAAAAAAAAATTCGCAGAATTTTTCACAGCTTACTAGCAAAATGTCAAATTCAATTAAATATCTACTTGACGACTTCTGGCCAGTGGTCGATTTTTCGACCACCAAAAATAACGCTCTTCTGTGAAGTAGAAAACTTTCAATATTGTTGCGGATATTAATTGATTATTGTTATTTGGTCTTTCCGCTTCCTCAACATGCAAAAATAAAATAAGTAATTTTAGTTTTAAGACTTTTTACTGAATTTTGAAAATTTGTCGAAAAAAAGTCCTTTTTTCTTCCTTTCACGAAAATCTGCAAACTTTTATTTTTTTACGAAAAGCTAAAATCAATGCGTTAACAAAAGATCAAAATTGTCTTATCCATCAACGGTTTAAACAAAACATATCTAACGTTTGAGTTACATCGCTTCAAAGTTGCTGGTCGAAAAATCGACCAGCATCTAAAGAACTAGTTTGAATTGGAGTATACAAGGAACAGGATGCATCAATAACATCTGAACATCAGAGAGATCAGTAAGGCCACCGGGTGTAACTGACAAAAAAGGCTAATTAAACGTATTGTCCATTAAGTCCGCGAAATATACATATACTACTTAAATTTGGATGTTGGTGTGCGTAGACTACAGAAAGTTATGAGAAATGATTTGGGACTATGAATAAAAAACTGTCGTTTTCAGATAAAAAAAATTAATTTGGACGGGCAGATGGGGTCCACAATAATTGCCGTAATAAATATTTAGAAAAAGCAACCAGACACCGCGAAGACAAAATACTTTTTGAACTCTAGTGGAATAAAAAAACTAGAATGGCCAGCAATAAGTCCTTATTAATTAATTATTATATTTGATTTACACCTAAAAAATCGTGAAAAAAAAATTATTTTTTGTTGCTTAATATTCGTGAAATTTTATTGTTTATATGTGGCTTTCTAAATAGTTTGCATAGTGTAGCAAGGGTACGTTGCTTTAATTTTGGTTTAAAAACTTCCAATTTTGTCTATTTTTGGAACCAAGGATGTATGGAACTTGGGCGAGTCCCTGATCCAAATTCTTTGTAAACTTAATGTAAAAATCTTCTTTTGCCCAAAAATCATTGTTTAAAAAGACAGAAAGTTTAAAATTACATCTAAATAAGCACATATTTTGTGCGCTTTGAAAAAAAAATATGTATATATATATTTAAGTGAATAATACTTTGTTATTTCGGTTAAATTGATTTCTCTTACACATTTTCAAATATAATTGTTTGCTTACGTTTCAAAATACTACATGATTATTTAAGATACTACCAGTGATATATGTAGATGGAATTATCTTGCAACTGAGAATTACAAAAAGTATAACTTGCGTGTAAGTGCTTATATAAATAATATTCGAAGTAATTCTTAATTTTATTATAGATACAAGTCCAGTTTCTAAACAGCATCTGCAGGGCTCTGAAATTCTGAAAGAGCATGTATAGGGTTTTGTACTTTTTTCTGCGAACCCTTTCGTACTTTTGCTCTTACTTCCTCCGGTTTTTCAGGTCTCACTAATGGCTTTTTCTCTGGAGCCTTCATTTTCCAAACAACAATTGGAGACTGTAAATAAAGAAAAATGGTAAAGTATTTAGTATAAATAAAAAAGTAAGAAAGCTATAATCGGTCTAAGCTAAACACGATTTTGGGAAACGGTCATAGTCCAAAAAGATCAGATCCCAATTATTCAAAGCAAATTTAGGACATATATCTAATTTGGATTTCTTAACCCTATGAGGCTCGTGACTTACCATATTTTTTCACGCTCAATATTTGACCAAATTAAGTTAATATTCTGAGGTGATCACGACCTGACGTATAGATGCCGCCAGATGTTTGAAAAAAAATACTTTGGTGAAAAAAGACAAACTTGTAGTAGTAGTAGTATTTCTTTATTTACAATAAAAATAATTTTACTTATTTTAAGATAACTACATTTTAAAAATACAATAATATTATTGCAAATAAGAAAAGAGTAAATTCAAATTTAAGACATATATCTAATTTGGATTTCTTAACCCTATGAGGCTCGTGACTTACCATATTTTTTCACGCACAATATTTGACCAAATTAAGTTAATATTCTGAGGTGATCACGACCTGACGTATAGATGCCGCCAGTTGTTTGAAAAAAAAAATACTTTGGTGAAAAATGACAAACTTGTAGTAGAAGTAGTAGTAGTATTTCTTTATTTACAATAAAAATAATTTTACTTATTTTAAGATAATTACATTTTAAAAATACAATAATATTATTGCAAATAAGAAGAGTAAATTTTCGACAATGTTATATAAAACGTCTGTCTATTAAATAAAGATTATTAATCATTGATTTAGCAAGGATTTGAATTTCCCAAAAGTGTAAGAAATTTGTTTTAGATGAATTTTATTTAAATTCTTGTACCATGAAGTGTCTGTATTGTAACGTTATCTTTAAGTATTGAGAAATGTTTTCCCAATCTGTTGAGTTTGTACCGTTGAGTATCCGCACCATTTCCGTTTTACTTAAGATAGCGTTCTCAAATGTGGATTGCCGAAACTCCCGTAATACCGGACATACACATAAGTAATGTTCTAAAGTCTCCATCACATTCATATTACAGATTTCACAAAGTTTTTCTTCATTCGACGCACTATAGGTGTTATAATTTAATTTAATTAGCCCTTTGCTTTAAATATCCAGGCTATTTTAGCAGGATGCATATTGTCGGTGAAATAACTTTAACCTCTCGTATGGTCTAAATGTTTGTAGACTCTCGAACAAATTGATTGATTTTGCAAATATATGTAGTATTGATTTAGACGCATACTATTTAAATGTTGATTATTTTGAGCTATCCACTGGTATTCGCCACACTGTGTACTGGACCATGATGTATTGAGATTGATGGCAATGGCTTTTAGCTCTTTAACCCAAAACAAATCTTTTCGAATAAGTATATGCGTTATTTGATATGGTCGTCTATTGGACTGGTATTGAAATAACACTCGAGTTATATACTGCAAATGAAGTTCTAAAGTGTAAGTTTCAAGCATAAGAGCATAATTACGTGTATTTTCAGGCAGTTTTAAAATTTTTTTCATAAAATATCGCTGTAATTTTTCTATTTCTTCAAAATGTCCAAAACCCCACTCCTGCGATGCATACGCTTGTATCGATCTGCAAACTGTTAGAAAAAGATTCCACTTTTGTCTAAGCTGGATATGTTCATTAGAAAGAAAGGTTTTCTATGTGGAATTTATTGCGGTTTTAGCTTGTATATTTCTTTTTTCAACATGTTTTGCAAATTTCATTTTGGGTGTAAGAATTACTCTAAGATAGGTATACTCGTTGGTTATGTTTATATAGTTTCCTCTGAATGTCCATTTTTCCTGCGATTTTAGTCTGCCACCATTTCTAAATACCATTATCTCTGACTGAAGATTCACTTCAAGATTCCATAAATCACAATAAACTTCCAAGTTAGCTATCATTTTTTGAAGAGCATCTACATTATCTGCTAAAATGACGATGTCATCAGCATACATTAGCAGTTTGATATTTATTTATTTATTTACAATACTCTACAAAATAAATTCATAAAATATAGGGAAAAGGGCGCCGGTAACAAGACCATATGCGCTGCTATTACAAAAGAAAAAATTAAAAATTATTTTTATATATTTACATTTTAATATTCAAAATATGATTCGAAAATGAATCATAATTACTAAAATTAAAATGGAAAATTTAAAAGAAAATTTTTTTTAATATTTATAAAAGAAAACAAAGTTGTTATGAAATGTTGACCTAAAAATTCCGAATGTTATGTTGTAGCACACTTCTTTTGATTCTTGTGATGTTTTTGGTAGTTGCACAATCGAGTATCTCCTCAAGTGATTGTTTTATCCCCGATACTGGGAAAATTGTTAGCAAATGAGGAATGTCAAGTATAACATTACAATTGGAACATCTTGGCGGATCAGTTTTTTTTCATAGTAGTGTTTTGACTTTAATACACATTTACCCACCCTTAGGCGGGCTAGCATAATACATTCATATCTGGTTAAATTGCTGTTGTATCTAAGTCTGGTTGAAGACATGTTCTGTAGACCTTGGGTTGCCCTAAACGGATTTGTTACGGCTTTAGAGAAACAGGGAGTTTCTGTTATCTGTTTAACTATGGCATAAGATGTGTTTTAGCGCAAATTCTTTGATTTTGCTTATTAATTTTAGTTTGCCCTTTTGCAAACCCTAACCCTCTTTATGGGTTAATTACTAGTTAGAATCTAAGTTTTACTCCTTTTTGTAAACATCTTTGTAGGGAGTATTTACATAGATTCTAGCGAGTAAACCGTTAACGGTATCTAAAAACATAGCTTGATGCCTCTTTATATCTTAGTTAGATGTAACCTTTTAATCTTCGTTTGAATGCCAAGGCCAACACTTCACACGGATACATAGTTTTATATGCAGTCCAACCATTTATTGTCAAGGTAATATATTTTAAATAAATTTTAGAGATCTTTTCTCATTTTAATAAAATTTAAATCTTTGTTTCTTTATTTCCAATATAATCCTGAATTACGGCAAAACATTTGGTCATCCGAACCGGATTTTTTGAAAGAACTTCAAATTGTAAATTAATATTGAATTCAGCCATCTTGCTGCATCAACAATAACTTTAACCCCATCTTTAATTTTTTAAATCCTCAATTTTAAAAGGTGCGTACATTATTTTTAAATAGTACAAGTGTGAAAAGAAAAAAATCGAGTTTATAAAATTAAAAGAAAAAGTGAAATAATTTTTTTTTATTAAAATTAATTTATATCAATAATAATTAGTTATTTATAGTTCGGTTCGAGATCATGTATACATTTTCTAATACTAGAAAAGATAATACTTTTATGCAATGTAAGAGAAATTTGGAAAAAATTGAAGACAGCGCTAGATGGAGTAGCTACTTTCGAACAAAGCGACTTGTTCATCTTCAGCATCCTTCTGCCTATTGCTTCAACTCATGCTTAATCAACTATTTAACTCAACATTAGAAAGAAAAGAACATGAGAAATGTTTTTTCTTTCTTTTCATACGAGAGTTAGAATGAACAAGCAGAGTTTTTTCCAATTTATAGCTTTCTCTACATTAACATCGCTTTGATCAATTACAAATCTCGTAATGTGAAAAAAGCTCTTTTTGTTTTGCCAAACGTCCCATAGATGGGAACTGTAATGACATGTGAAATCTTAACAGATTTAGCACAATTGCATTGGACCGTATGTTTTGTATGTTAGTTTTTATGTATTGTCGATCTTGTGTTGTAATAATAATAATAAGTTATTTATAGTTCGGTTCGAGATCATGTATACATTTTCTAATACTAGAAAAGATAATACTTTTATGCAATGTAAGAGAAATTTGGAAAAAATTGAAGACAGCGCTAGATGGAGTAGCTACTTTCGAACAAAGCGACTTGTTCATCTTCAGCATCCTTCTGCCTATTGCTTCAACTCATGCTTAATCAACTATTTAACTCAACATTAGAAAGAAAAGAACATGAGAAATGTTTTTTCTTTCTTTTCATACGAGAGTTAGAATGAACAAGCAGAGTTTTTTCCAATTTATAGCTTTCTCTACATTAACATCGCTTTGATCAATTACAAATCTCGTAATGTGAAAAAAGCTCTTTTTGTTTTGCCAAACGTCCCATAGATGGGAACTGTAATGACATGTGAAATCTTAACAGATTTATCACAATTGCATTGGACCGTATGTTTTGTATGTTAGTTTTTATGTATTGTCGATCTTGTGTTGTAATAATAATAATTAGTTATTTATAGTTCGGTTCGAGATCATGTATACATTTTCTGATACTAGAAAAGATAATACTTTTATGCAATGTAAGAGAAATTTGGAAAAAATTGAAGACAGCGCTAGATGGAGTAGCTACTTTCGAACAAAGCGACTTGTTCATCTTCAGCAGCCTTCTGCCTATTGCTTCAACTCATGCTTAATCAACTATTTAACTCAACATTAGAAAGAAAAGAACATGAGAAATGTTTTTTCTTTCTTTTCATACGAGAGTTAGAATGAACAAGCAGAGTTTTTTCCAATTTATAGCTTTCTCTACATTAACATCGCTTTGATCAATTACAAATCTCGTAATGTGAAAAAAGCTCTTTTTGTTTTGCCAAACGTCCCATAGATGGGAACTGTAATGACATGTGAAATCTTAATAGATTTATCACAATTGCATTGGACCGTATGTTTTGTATGTTAGTTTTTATGTATTGTCGATCTTGTGTTGTAATAACGGGTGATTTTTTAAGAGCTTGATAACTTTTTTTAAAAAAAAAACGCATAAAATTTGCAAAATCTCATCGGTTCTTTATTTGAAACGTTAGATTGGTCCATGACATTTACTTTTTGAAGATAATTTCATTTAAATGTTGACCGCGGCTGCGTCTTACGTGGTCCATTCGGAAAGTCCAATTTTGGGCAACTTTTTCGAGCATTTCGGCCGGAATAGCCCGAATTTCTTCGGAAATGTTGTCTTCCAAAGCTGGAATAGTTGCTGGCTTATTTCTGTAGACTTTAGACTTGACGTAGCCCCACAAAAAATAGTCTAAAGGCGTCAAATCGCATGATCTTGGTGGCCAACTTACCGGTCCATTTCTTGAGATGAATTGTTCTCCGAAGCTTTCCCTCAAAATGGCCATAGAATCGCGAGCTGTGTGGCATGTAGCGCCATCTTGTTGAAACCACATGTCAACCAAGTTCAGTTCTTCCATTTTTGGCAACAAAAAGTTTGTTAGCATCGAACGATAGCGATCGCCATTCACCGTAACGTTGCGTCCAACAGCATCTTTGAAAAAATACGGTCCAATGATTCCACCAGCGTACAAACCACACCAAACAGTGCATTTTTCGGGATGCATGGGCAGTTCTTGAACGGCTTCTGGTTGCTCTTCACTCCAAATACGGCAATTTTGCTTATTTACGAAGCCATTCAACCAGAAATGAGCCTCATCGCTGAACAAAATTTGTCGATAAAAAAGCGGATTTTCTGCCAACTTTTCTAGGGCCCATTCACTGAAAATTAGACGTTGTGGCAGATCGTTCGGCTTCAGTTCTTGCACGAGCTGTATTTTATACGGTTTTACACCAAGATCTTTGCGTAAAATCTTCCATGTGGTCGAATAACACAAACCCAATTGCTGCGAACGGCGACGAATCGACATTTCACGGTCTTCAGCAACACTCTCAGAAACAGACGCAATATTCTCTTCTGTACGCACTGTACGCATTCGTGTGGTTGGTTTAATGTCCAATAAAGTAAACTGAGTGCGAAACTTGGTCACAATCGCATTAATTGTTTGCTCACTTGGTCGATTATGTAGACCATAAATCGGACGTAAAGCGCGAAACACATTTCGAACCGAACACTGATTTTGGTAATAAAATTCAATGATTTGCAAGCGTTGCTCGTTAGTAAGTCTATTCATGATGAAATGTCAAAGCATACTGAGCATCTTTCTCTTTGACACCATGTCTGAAATCCCACGTGATCTGTCAAATACTAATGCATGAAAATCCTAACCTCAAAAAAATCACCCGTTAATAATAATTAGTTATTTATAGTTCGGTTCGAGATCATGTATACATTTTCTAATACTAGAAAAGATAATACTTTTATGCAATGTAAGAGAAATTTGGAAAAAATTGAAGACAGCGCTAGATGGAGTAGCTACTTTCGAACAAAGCTACTTGTTCATCTTCAGCATCCTTCTGCCTATTGCTTCAACTCATGCTTAATCAACTATTTAACTCAACATTAGAAAGAAAAGAACATGAGAAATGTTTTTTCTTTCTTTTCATACGAGAGTTAGAATGAACAAGCAGAGTTTTTTCCAATTTATAGCTTTCTCTACATTAACATCGCTCTGATCAATTACAAATCTCGTAATGTGAAAAAAGCTCTTTTTGTTTTGCCAAACGTCCCATAGATGGGAACTGTAATGACATGTGAAATCTTAACAGATTTATCACAATTGCATTGGACCGTATGTTTTGTATGTAAGTTTTTATGTATTGTCGATCTTGTGTTGTAATAATAATAATTAGTTATTTATAGTTCGGTTCGAGATCATGTATACATTTTCTAATACTAGAAAAGATAATACTTTTATGCAATGTAAGAGAAATTTGGAAAAAATTGAAGACAGCGCTAGATGGAGTAGCTACTTTCGAACAAAGCGACTTGTTCATCTTCAGCATCCTTCTGCCTATTGCTTCAACTCATGCTTAATCAACTATTTAACTCAACATTAGAAAGAAAAGAACATGAGAAATGTTTTTTCTTTCTTTTCATACGAGAGTTAGAATGAACAAGCAGAGTTTTTTCCAATTTATAGCTTTCTCTACATTAACATCGCTTTGATCAATTACAAATCTCGTAATGTGAAAAAAGCTCTTTTTGTTTTGCCAAACGTCCCATAGATGGGAACTGTAATGACATGTGAAATCTTAACAGATTTATCACAATTGCATTGGACCGTATGTTTTGTATGTTAGTTTTTATGTATTGTCGATCTTGTGTTGTAATAATAATAATTAGTTATTTATAGTTCGGTTCGAGATCATGTATACATTTTCTAATACTAGAAAAGATAATACTTTTATGCAATGTAAGAGAAATTTGGAAAAAATTGAAGACAGCGCTAGATGAACAAGTCGCTTTGTTCGAAAGTAGCTACTCCATCTAGCGCTGTCTTCAATTTTTTCCAAATTTCTCTTACATTGCATAAAAGTATTATCTTTTCTAGTATTAGAAAATGTATACATGATCTCGAACCGAACTATAAATAACTAATTATTATTATTACAACACAAGATCGACAATACATAAAAACTAACATACAAAACATACGGTCCAATGCAATTGTGATAAATCTGTTAAGATTTCACATGTCATTACAGTTCACATCTATGGGACGTTTGGCAAAACAAAAAGAGCTTTTTTCACATTACGAGATTTGTAATTGATCAAAGCGATGTTAATGTAGAGAAAGCTATAAATTGGAAAAAACTCTGCTTGTTCATTCTAACTCTCGTATGAAAAGAAAGAAAAAACATTTCTCATGTTCTTTTCTTTCTAATGTTGAGTTAAATAGTTGATTAAGCATGAGTTGAAGCAATAGGCAGAAGGATGCTGAAGATGAACAAGTCGCTTTGTTCGAAAGTAGCTACTCCATCTAGCGCTGTCTTCAATTTTTTCCAAATTTCTCTTACATTGCATAAAAGTATTATCTTTTCTAGTATTAGAAAATGTATACATGATCTCGAACCGAACTATAAATAACTAATTATTATTATTACAACACAAGATCGACAATACATAAAAACTAACATACAAAACATACGGTCCAATGCAATTGTGATAAATCTGTTAAGATTTCACATGTCATTACAGTTCCCATCTATGGGACGTTTGGCAAAACAAAAAGAGCTTTTTTCACATTACGAGATTTGTAATTGATCAAAGCGATGTTAATGTAGAGAAAGCTATAAATTGGAAAAAACTCTGCTTGTTCATTCTAACTCTCGTATGAAAAGAAAGAAAAAACATTTCTCATGTTCTTTTCTTTCTAATGTTGAGTTAAATAGTTGATTAAGCATGAGTTGAAGCAATAGGCAGAAGGATGCTGAAGATGAACAAGTCGCTTTGTTCGAAAGTAGCTACTCCATCTAGCGCTGTCTTCAATTTTTTCCAAATTTCTCTTACATTGCATAAAAGTATTATCTTTTCTAGTATTAGAAAATGTATACATGATCTCGAACCGAACTATAAATAACTAATTATTATTATTACAACACAAGATCGACAATACATAAAAACTAACATACAAAACATACGGTCCAATGCAATTGTGATAAATCTGTTAAGATTTCACATGTCATTACAGTTCCCATCTATGGGACGTTTGGCAAAACAAAAAGAGCTTTTTTCACATTACGAGATTTGTAATTGATCAAAGCGATGTTAATGTAGAGAAAGCTATAAATTGGAAAAAACTCTGCTTGTTCATTCTAACTCTCGTATGAAAAGAAAGAAAAAACATTTCTCATGTTCTTTTCTTTCTTATGTTGAGTTAAATAGTTGATTAAGCATGAGTTGAAGCAATAGGCAGGAGGATGCTGAAGATGAACAAGTCGCTTTGTTCGAAAGTAGCTACTCCATCTAGCGCTGTCTTCAATTTTTTCCAAATTTCTCTTACATTGCATAAAAGTATTATCTTTTCTAGTATTAGAAAATGTATACATGATCTCGAACCGAACTATAAATAACTAATTATTATTATTACAACACAAGATCGACAATACATAAAAATTAATTTATATCTATAATAAAAAAGTATTCCTCAATACTTTTTTATATTATTGTGATTGACCGCGTTACAACCCTTCGTCGAAATATTTATTTAAACAGTACCTTTGTTTTGACACTTTGTTATTACACTTCCTTTGGGTACTCTTTTTTTACAACAGTGAGTTTTATTTACGTGGAGGACAAATTAAATTTTTTTTCTTATTAAATTTCTTAAAAAAATTTTGTCCTTTAATAAATAATATTCGGAATAAAAAGTGTTTAATTATTTTTTAATAATAAATTCTAAAAACGAATCTTTTATTTATTTGCAAAGTGCCGTCGGGTTTGGTATTAGTGATCTTGTGTTTTTATATTTATTTATTATTTATAAAACTAACCACTAAAACAATTAACATCCGTACATACGTACATATACATACTTATATCGCAGTGTTTTTTGTTTTGTTTTGTATTGTTATTATTCGCGTGTACGATTTTTTTATAACTGAATATTTTACAATATTTTGTTTACAACTTACACTCGCTTTATATTGACCTGCATACGTACCGTGTTGTTGTTGTTTTTTCATTTACAACATATTGTCACCCTACTGTCCGTTATAGTCGCGACATATTTAGCTTGTTTTTTATTGAGAATTATTTTTTGTATTCTCAGTTGCCATTTTTTAATAAAATTAATTTATATATTAAAAATATTAGCACATTTATCGTGTTTTTCGGAAATTTTCGTTTATGAATAACATTTTGATAAAATGCCTGACACAGCCCTTGATGTTTTTATTAGAGATTCTGATGCTCTTATAAAATACGAAGCTAAATTTAACGACATTCGCGAGGAACTTCATTCGAGTTTTAATTTAGAGATACGCGGTAAGGAAATTAACTTGTTATGGGAACAAGCTAAATCTTCATACTGTACTTGTCTTAAACGCGGAACCCGAAGATGTTGACGCTGCTGAGTCAAAATACGAGGCCACATTTTACGCGTACATTTACTGTTTAGCAAAGATCAACGAGAAATTGCACAATTTCGAAACCAAGGCGAAATCGAAAGATCAGTCTCCGCCTGTAGACTAAAATTCTTCTGATAACTTCTTTTCAGTCTTCCCTTTTATGATAAGGAGACTAGTGCGAATTTAAAATCTTTACAACGTGGTATAAACGGTTGCCTTACAGCCATGTCTACTTATGACATTTCTACTCAAAGCTGGGATCCAATATAAGCTTTTATGTGCATTCAGCGGTTACTTGTAAATACTGTTAATATTTGGGAACAGAGTGTAAAAGACAAATCGGCCTTGTCTCTCTGGAAAGATTTGGACCACTTTCTGACGGAAAGGACCCAAAGTTTAGACTATCTTCGTGATTTAAGTCAAGAACCTGCCAAAAAGGCTTCTGAACATAAAATAAAAGCGCATCATCCTAATGCTGCTTGTTCTTCAAATGCCTCTTACATTTTATGTAAAAATCAAGTCCACTTTTACGATCTTGCCATCGTTTTAAAAGTTTATCGACTGCGGACAGATATTCTACCATTAAAAAGTTTCATTGTTGTGTCAATTGTCTTTCAAGGGCACATGAAGATAAAAATTTTAATAGCAGTTATAGTTGTTCCATCTGCAATAAGCGTCATCATACGATGCTGCATAGGGAGTTGCCAAATCTGATAGTTCAGTTAGGGAAAATCATAATTCAAATTCGGGTGCGAGTCCGGTTATAGCCTCTCGACTTATCTACTCCATACCCATGAATTCTTTCTCCTCTTCGTCAAACAAATAGCAACAATGCCACAGCTCCTTTAAATCGGCAGGTATTTCATACCTCACAAGATAGGATTGTGCTTTTGGGGACAGCAATGGTGAATATTATTCAACAGGGTACGACGTATCCAGCTCGGGCCCTTATTGATCCGGCTTCTCAAGCTTCGTTCATTTGTGAACGATTGCAAAATCGCTTGAAACTTTCGACGCATTCTACGAATGCTCAAATTTCAGGTGTTAATCAAGCTGTCTCTGCTACCTCTAGAAAACTTTGCTGTTTTCAAATTGGCTCTCCTATTGATTCATCCATTGTAGTGGAAATTTATCCTCTTGTTTTTCTAAAATATCGGGAAAGTTGCCTTCATTTGTAGTTCCTTCTCATCTTAGGAACAATTCGCCCAACCTTCGGTTAGTAAATAAAAACTTTTTCGATAGCCGACCTGTCGATCTTTTGCTCGGCGCTGATCTTTACCATAAAATACTTTTAGGTGAAATTGGTGAGATATTTTGGGCTCCTTATTAGCTCAAAATACTTTTTTCGGTTGGATTATTACTGGTCCAATTTCTCATTCCCAAGTTCAAGTCTATTCGACTAAAGATGATTTTTCTGAAGAGGTTTGCCTGAATAGAAATCTCAGATTTTGGGAACTTGAGGAAAATCCGAAAAGGAAAATTTTTTCAACTTTTGATAAAATGTGTGAGGAAAATTATAAGAACCCTTCCTTTCAAACCTGAATTTCCTCAACACTTAAATCTAGGATTATCTCGACCGAATGTTCTCAAACAATATTATCGCACTGAATCCTCTCTTTTGCGAAGACCTGAGATTAAAGAATTATATGATAGCGTCGTTAATGAATATTTGGACCTAGACCATATGAAACTTGTTTATTCTCCGCCATCGGCAACAACTTTTGCTTGTTACTTGCCACATCATCCAGTCGTTAAACCCGAACGAAGGACCACGAAGTTAAGAGTCGTTTTCAATGCCTCTAACAAAACTTCGAACGGGAATAGTCTTAACGACTGTCTTTGCGTTGGACCTAATTTACAGTCTGACTTAGTCCTTTTAATTTTAAGATGGCGACTCTTTAAGTTTGTTTTTAATTGTGACATTACACAAATGTACAGACATATTAGGGTTGATGCTGCTCATACTCCATTTCAACGTATATTATTTCGAGATTCTCTGACGGAGAACGTTGACTATGAGTTACAAACAGTGACTTTTGGCGTTAATTGCGCTCCTTATCTTGCCATCCGGACATTGTTACAATTAGCAGACGATTCTGAAGCTAACTACCCTTTAGCATCACACATTTTACGGAAGTGTATGTACGTTGACGACGTTTTGACAGGGACCCATGACATTTCAACTGCTTTGATCGCTCGTAATCAACTTATCGCAGCTTTGTCTTCTGCTAAATTTGAACTACGAAAATGGTCATCTAACGAACGAACAATTTTGGACAGATTTCCTCCTGAACATTTAGTTGATGCTAAGGTTTTGACCTTTGTGGAATCAAGTAGCTCTAAAACTTTGGGTATTCAATGGAACGCTCAACTGGACTCTTTTTACTTTAGTGTAAAAACTATTGTACATAGATCGAGTCACACTAAAAGAGAAGTTTTATCTACGATTGCAAAGTTGTTTGCCCCTGTGGGTTGGCTAGGTCCAGTTGTTGTAGTCGCGAAAATGATTATGCAGAAGGTTTGGTTGGATAATATCAATTGGGATGATTCTCCACCACTTTCAACGGAAAACGAGTGGCCAAAGTTTGTTACTTCACATCATGAAGTCAACAATATACGAATTCCAAGCTGGGTTCATTACACCCCTAATTCGTTCGTTGAACTTCACGTCTTTTGTGATGCCTCGGAAAAGGCATACGCGGCATACCCACTTATTATCTTGCAAAACTAAAGTGGCACCTATAAAATCAATTTCGATTCCGCGACTTGAACTTTGCGGAGCAGTTTTGGCTTCAGAATTTTTGAAGACAATACTGAGCGAAATCGATACACGACTTAACCAAGTTTATTGTTGGACTGACTCTACGATCGTCCTTGCATGGTTAAAAAAGGATGCTTGTTCTTGGACCACATTTGATGCAAACAGGGTGTGCAGAATTCAGGAAAATGTCGGTCAGCATAATTGGTATCACGTACGATCAGAGGATAATCCTACCGATTTGGGCAGTCGTGGTATTTCTCCTTCGGAGCTGGTGGCATGGACCAAAATGGCTACGCCAAGAAAAAAACATAATGGAATATCTTTGATATTTGTCGTCTTGACACTGATATTGAGTGTCATAAAGTTAAAACTCATGCTTCGTTCTTTACGAACACGAAACGAGATGGCGGTTTTATCGATATTGTCATCCTTCCCATAAATCAAACCGTAATTTGTATGAGGACACTATTCTTTCTAATATCGAGATGAAAATGACTAAATTACGTTTAGCCATGATCTCTCAAAAGTGTAATTTTGCGGATGAATATAAATGTCTTTTGGAGAAAAACCTTTAAATTCGAAAAGTTTTTTATTCCTTTGAATACATTTCTGGACAAAGATGGTCTTATGAGACTAAATGGTCGTTTAATTAAATCCCCATCTCTTTCGTATAGTGAACAGCATCCAATAATTTTACCCTATTCGAGTAGATTTACGCTACTTTTAACGGAGTTTGTTCATTTGATTTCCATTCACGGTGGAAATCAGCTCATGTTGCGAATACTTCGTATTGAATATTGGGTCCCACGCTTAAAATCTAAAATTCGTGGAGTCATAGGTAGCTGCAAACGTTGCATACTAGAGAGAAAACGTTCTTGTAGTCAAATTATGGCCGCTCTACCGCCTGAGAGGACTTTAATTGATAGACCATTTACTACAACTGGTGTTGATTTCGCAGGTCTTTTCGATATTTAGTTTCACTGGTAGGGCTTGTAAGATAACAAAAGGTTATGTTTGTGTTTTTGTATGCTTTTCTACAAAAGCTTTACATCTGGAGGCAACTTCTGATTTGTCTACGGCTACCTTCTTAGCAGCATTTCAGAGATTTATATCACGCCGAGGTTGTCCAATTACAATCACCCCTATTATGGTAGTCATTGGCGTCGCGAAATTTTCTGACGGCGCTTATTTGGTATCGCCGTTGTCGTTTTCGGTAATTATTGTCACAATTCGGTATCGGCTAAGGCGCGCTGACTTTGACATGTGACAAAAACACCGCAGTTTCTGTCACCAAAATTTTTTATGACGACTAGTGCAAATAGTAATAAAAAAAAATCTGGAAAATATGAAAATAACAAACCGCAACCAATTTACAATTTTAATTGAAGAATTGGAAAAAAATCCGAGCCTTGCGAAGGGTTTTAAAAGAGGAAATGTTGCTGTAAATTTTTAAAAACAGTGGAGTGACCTTTCTGAGAAATTGAATGCTTCAGGGCCACCATTCAGGGATAGTGATGGCTGGCAAAAGGTAACAAACAAAAGTGCACAGTAGTGTTCTATTTCAAAAACCAATTTAATTTGTAGGTGTGGAGGGATATGAAAGGTAAGACTAAAAAGAAATTAACCCACAACAAGGCGGAATGTCGGGCAACAGGCGGTGGAAGCTTCAAGCAAATGATATTAAGCCCATTGGAGGAAGCTGTATCCAATTTGATTCAATTGCACATGTTGCGCAAGATATACATAGTGAAAATCTATCATCTTTTGTGCCAGAAATTTACGATGAAAATGTTTCCCCAGTCAACAAGGACGAGCTGCCTTCAACATCATCAGCTCAGCCACCTGTTTTGCTGCCAGAAATAGCCACTCCAGCCGGGAGGAAGAGAAAGCGAGACTATGGAGATCAACGCCAGCACTTGCTAGAAAAGCACAACTTGATGCAGGAGCGAGTGTTAACAGAAATATCCACTACTATGGCTTCAATGCAAAACAGTATGGCTTCATTACAAAACAGCATGAAGGACTTATCTCGATACCAACGAAAACTGTGGGAGGTTGAAGATGAAAAATTGAAAGTGATGCGACGAGCAGAAGAAAGAGGAGAAGAACTTTATAAAAGTGAAATTAAACTAAGACTTAAAAATAAAAATAAAAGAATTGGAAATTCTTGAAAAGCAATGCCAAGGATAAAAGCATGCGCTTATCTTTATTTACTATAATTATTATTATTTATTTTATTTGTTTTGTACCTTAACTGCCTTAATTGAATTGTTCCTTATTTTATTTAGTTTTATGATTTGATTTAATAATAAAAAGACTGAATTTAAATTACAAAAAACTTGTTTTTATTTGTTCCCGAATTTGCGAAGCCTCGACATTTTGCAAATTTTCTATTTCAAAATTATCTTCCCTGTTTTCGGTATTATTTATAGGCGCATTATTGTTAGGGATCTCGACGTGATATATAAGGCAAATGTTGTGTAACGCAGCACAAACGTTTGCGATCTGAGTTGCTTTAGCAGGCTTATAATGTAGTTGACGAGCGCCGAGTAAGCAACGAAACCTATTTTTTAGAACACCAATAGTTCTTTCTACAATGTTCCTCGCCTTGGCATGTTTGGTATTAAAATTAGCCTCTGGACTTCCTTCTGCCGCGGAGCGATAAGGCGTCATTAAATATGGCTCAAGAGGATAACCAGCATCGCCTGTGCGAAATATATTTTTATATAAATTAAAAATTATATAAATTAAAATATTTACCTAAAAGCCAAAAATTTCTTTCACCGGCATCGTACCGTTGACGTAAAACTTGCTTTGCAACACTAATGTTCCAAACGAGGGAGTCATGAGATGAGCCTGCATATCGAGCGTCTATAAATCTAATAGCCATTTTGTGATCACAAATAATCATTGCGTTTAGGCTAAAAAATCCTTTCCTGTTGTAATACAGATTTTGTTCTGCCTTACTCGGAGCCAAGATCTTTAGATGCGTTCCATCTACACAGCCAATAACACTAGGAAATCCTGTCTTCTGAAAGAACTCTGTGTTAGCTTCAACTTTCTCTTCATCACTCATTTCAAATTTAATGAAAAGTGGACATATGACCGCTTCTAAAACGTCAAGTGTCTCTGATAATATTGCAGAAACGGTAGGTTGTGATAACCCCAGATTAAAATCATTCCCGACACTTAATTGGTACGAGCCTTGGGCCAAAAAACGTAGCACTGTTGCCAGCTTTAATGTGTTAGAAATGGATGAGGATCGCACTGCATTTTTCATCAGAGGCGCTATTTTCTCCAAAACGAGTTTAAACGCCGTTTTATTCAGCCGAAAATAATTAATAAATCTGTAATAAGCCCATAGAAAACCACATTGGTCACGAACTAATCCAAATGTCAGATTCTTGTACTTACTTACTATCCGGCAAATCAAAGATTTCCGATTTTTGCCTTATGACTTTTCTTTGTAGCCGAAGATTCTGTTTACTTTCTTCGTCGCTTGAACTTTCACTTAAATCCGAAAGAAAAAACATTTTTCTTATCTTTTTATTTATTATAATTGAAATTTTTTTATTTAAAAGCAGTTCAAGTTAAATAAAATCTTGTAATAATTAAACAGCTGGCGCATAGAACGAAGTCGATGTACATTTTTTTTCGACCGGCGGCAGCATACTTCGGCGTCACATCACATTCTTAATTAATACCGATTTACCAGTGCCGTGACGGTGACGACGACTATAAAAAAAAAGTGACAACGCCAATGCCAACGACTACCATAATAGGGGTGAATATTTTCGGATAATGGTACAAACTTTATAGGCGCGTCTCGTGAATTGGAGAAAGACTTTAAGACCTTTCTTAAAGATAGTCAGACTACTACGTGTTCTACGTATGCAATTCAGGGTCTCACTTGGCGTTTTATCCCCGCATGTGCTCCTCATATGGGCGGCCTATGGGAGGCCGGTGTAAAGAGCTTCAAACTTCATTTTCGAAAAGAAGCTCAGTCTTTTAAATTTACATTTGAGGAATCCGCGACACTACTTGCGAGAACAGAAGCGTGCCTTATGTAACGTGGTTTTGTCGTAGGCTGGGGTAGCTTGTCGTTCCTGGGTCTACTCAAGGACCCTCAAAACCTTAAGTAATAATAAGACAGTTATTTTACCCTTTGACGGGGTTGTATATTAACATGAATTTTATTATTTTCTTTATAATTACATAAATATTTATATATATTTCAAATATCGGCACACGTGGCAATACTTCTTCGTCTTACTAGGACCTTCTTGCAATACGTCAATATTAGTAGTCGTCGGGTGTATTGGTGGTCGGCTGCTGATATCGATGGCAGTCGGCTGTATCGGTGTTCGGCTGCTTATATAGGTGGCAGTCGAATGTGTTGGTGGTTGGCTGCTTATATCGGGGGCAGTCGGCTGTATCGGTGTTCTGCTGCTTATATCGGGGGCAGTCGGCTGTATCGGTGTTCGGTTGCTTATATCGGTGGCAATCGGCTGTAACGGTGTTAGGCTGCTTATATCGGTGACCGTCGAATGTGTTGGTGGTCGGCTGCTTATATCGGGGGCAGTCGGCTGTACCGGTGTTCGGTCGCTTTTATCGGTGGCAGTCGGTTGTATCGGTGTTCGGCTGCTTATATCGGCGGCAAACTACGAACAGTCACCATAGGCCGCTGTGTAAATACGAACAGTCAACAGAAGTCGCTGTGTAAATACGAACAGTCAACAGAAGTCACTGTGTAACTATCTACGAAGGAGATGACCGAGGTCGATCGCCCTCAAACTAATGCGTTAGGATCTATTTCACTGGATAGCAAATTGTCCTCACGCCCACAAAATTAATGTATTAGGATCTATTTCGCCTTAATAGTAAATTGTCCTTACACGGAGTCTCGTCATAAATCCGACTTCGACTCACTTTACCTCTACCAACTTTGTGTACTTATCTCAGTTAATTTATTAACTGAATGAGAATTATTAGTCATTCATAGTAATGTACTACGGTTGATGTAGGTAAAGTTGGTGTTATATTCTTAGGGCTAGTGTTTCTAATTATATTAGTTATGTACTTTGTATTTGTCAACGTTACACTTAATTCGCGCCCTATTTGTCCTATGACAGAAAACCCTCAAGACCCGGTTGCTCTAACTCCTGGTAATTTTTTAATTGGTTCTCTAATTCTTGCTCCCCCTGAGCCTGAAATTAGTGAAATGCCTATAAATCCAGTTAATCGATTTAGAAGAATGAAAGCAATTTCTCAACATTGTTGCCGACGGTGGAAAGAATATTTGATTTATTTGCATAGAAGGTATAGATGGAAAATCCGGAATGCGAAATTCAAGTAAATGATTTAGTCGTTATACGTATATACCTCCAACTTCGACCTCCAACTAGACCGCGTCGTTAAAACCTACCCGGGTATGACTGTCACGTGAGAGTCGTCAATATACGCACTGCGAATGGGGTTGTACGACGACATATCGCAAAACTGGTCATTTTGACTAATATAATCAACTAAATCTTGCTTTATTATTTTCATTAATATTTGTTGTTTCCTAGCACTATGGACGCATTACCCACCTTCTTTGATGATGCTCTCTTAGATGACAAAAAGGAAGCAATGAAAATTGTGGAACCGGTTTCTGCCGCAACCCCTGTGGCAGCACCCGTTGCTGATAAAGAGAATACCCCGGCTCCTGTTGGTGTACCGCCTCCGGCTGCTGATACTCCAATACCAGTAATGCCGTCGACTTCCGAAACTTTGTCGGATACCAAAGGAACCTCGAGTTCGAATGGTCATCCTGGAATCGCGAATCGCCATTGTAGGGTATGTAGTGGTAAACATCCATTAAGGGCGTGCACCAAATTTTTAAAATTGATGCATGAGCGGAAGCTGCGAATGGTGATCCTTCACCGCTATTGTTCGCGCTGCTTAGTACATTCGCACTCTTCAAAAGAATGAAAAAGCACATTTAAATGCGGGAAATGTAAAGGTGACCATAACACCCTCTTACATTACAATCGGTCCGTTAACACTTATTCGTAAAAGAAACAATTACCTCGCACTCCGGCTGCTTCATCTAAAAAGCCCCCGTCTGGCCCACTCGTACCACAGCCTACCACTTACAGTTCGTCGTCCTACGTTTCAAAGACTTGCTCCTTACCCGTTCGTCACATTGTCACGTTTCCCCCCACTTTGTTGATCAAACTATTACCGACCAATTCCATTCCGGTACGAGCAGCTTTGGATCCTTGTTGTAGCATTAGCTATATCTGCGAATCTTTGGTCCATCAACTTCGGCTGCCCGTATCTAAAATGGACAACATTGGATATTGTTGATTGACAGTCGGCTCTTCGTTTGATCCCACACAAAGGATATCGCTCATGGCTAAAGTAATAAAGATGCGTGGTGTTATAACTCGTGCCGAGTCTGTTCCGGACTCCATACGGGAACATTTTGCTGGGTTCCAGTTGGCGGACCCACGTTTTAATATATCTGGTCGCGTAGTTTTGGTATTAGGACCTGAGGTCAACCCTCAAATTTTAAAGGGAAAAATATATTCGAGCCCGGGTCTTCCAATGGCACAATATACCATATTTGGTTGGGTCATTTCCGGCCAATCCCCTCTTTAGAAGGCAGGTCCCCTTGGACCAATGATCCCCTTGGATCAATGACCCCCTTGGGTCAAACCCGATCCCCTTGGATCAACGCGGTCCCTTGACCACTCGACGAAAATCCAGTCTATACTGGTCTGATCCCTTGATCAGCTGGTACTTTGATGATTAGTTTCAAGTGTTTTTTGAAAAAATGTAAAAAAAATATATACATATATACCGGGTGATCCAAGTAGAGATACTGTTTTCAATAGCCTTTTTTGACAGATCACGTGTGAGTCGTGTCATGCTGTCATGTTATTTTTGTTTAGTATTGTTTGGCATTTCATCATGGAAAGACTTACGCCTGAACGTTTAAAAATCGTTCAACTTTATTACGAAAATTCACGTTCTGTGAAGAATATGTTTCGTGCACTTCGCTCAACTTATGGTCAACATAATCGGCCTACTGAGCGTACTATTCGCAACATCGCCCATTTTGAGACCCAGCATTCATTATTGGATAATATTCGACCGAATAGACCACGTCCATTACGCAGTGAAGAAAATATAGCGGCCGTAGCTGAGTGTACACGAAAACCGTGGAGAGTCGATTCGGCGCCGTTCGCAGCAACTCGGACTGACGTATGGAACGACTTGGCGCATTTTACGTCGAGATCTTAAATTGAAAGCG